>OX336396.1:328136745-328410642 GCA_946902985.2 Meconema thalassinum | reverse complement strand
TATTCCATTTGGCAACTACACGGCCGACCTCTCCCTGTGACGTAATCCACGGTCTCAGGCCGTGGCGGCCATTTTGCCCAATAGCCCCTGTGCCAGCTCTGAATGAAACCTCCATAAGAATAACATAGAGTGATTGCGCGCGGCGGCCATCTTGCCCATTAGCCCCTGTGCCAGAACCGGCTTATTTATCCTACTCAAATGATTAGAGAACACTGTTTATATTTCAGTTAGAATTCCAAGTTCTACGTTCCTTAACTTGAGAAGGCGATCACTGAAAATTGGATCTTCATAACAATCGCCGGTTATTCGATATTTATGAAATTATACGATTTGAGTACTCATTCCTTTGATTTACTGTTTCTGAAATCCACGTAAAATGATGAAGGAAAGACCTCAGAATGTTAAAATGACATGAAACAGGCGTCACAGCGGCCAAAGCAATTATGGAGCGCATTTTCCTACAGCAACAGTATCTGCAAATCGCACACATCGTACATTTTAAAGTCATTTAAAGAAATTACAGATATTCATGAAATTAGAGTGCAATTCGTCACTGCTAATGTATATTCTCTTTCATTTGAATGCTCATTAGTCACGATCGGTCGCTAGTGAGCGCCGTAAGAGGGATCTATACTACATGTTTATTTTTACTTAGTTGATTCTCCAGAAACCAATTTTGAACATAATCTAACAACATTGGCTATGAAGGACTTCCTACTGTATACAATAGTTTTGTAAGCAAGCCTCTTTATATGCTAAACCTACTTTATTTCGTGACATACTTTATTTCGTGTCACCAGACATAATATTTATTCTGAAGTAAGGTAGGCGTTGTACACCGAGTTCCAAGTGTCCTCTACAGATGGCAGGAATGTCGTTACACGGGAAAAATGCTCTGAGCGGAAATCGTCACTGGTTGTACTGCAGGCAGTTGAGTGAATGGAATTTGCGTGAAAACTCGTTGTTTGTTAAGCAGCTCCTGTACTACAAGGTCGTTAAGGGGAGTTGCGACGGTGGGTGAGTGGATAGCGTGTCGGTCTACCAACCCCAAGAATGCAGGTTCGCTTCTGGCCATGGTAAGTGATTTTTGAAAGGCGGCAAAAATACGACACGCATGACATACGATGTTGGCATGTCAATGAACCCATTTGAATTCAGTAGGCCGTGTTCATAATGGCAAAAGTAATCTCGGGAGTTTCCGCCAACACAAAGTTGCTCATTTCTCTACTAGAAAGCGCTAGTGTTCAAGGAGATTAGATATCTAACCTCCTTGACTTTGATAGTGATTCAAGGAACAACGAAATTCGACATGCAAGCTACACACTGGGTGTCAAATAACAAAGCTTGCACCCGGCATCCGAGGCCATACGAAAATCTAATCTAAGGGAAGTTGTTGACGTAATTCTAAACCTTCTATGCAGCCGTATTCTCTAAGCAACATACTTGCAATCTCAGTCGTCAGAGTTGGATTTGTATGCATCATTACTGAAATAATTGCTTAGCAAAACAACAACGACCCTTATGTTTTGTGTCCATTTCAGACACAATGCTGCCACCCCTAGGCAAATGTGTGAAGAAGGACAACAGCAACAATCATAAGAAAACGGGTTCTGTGAACAAAATAAGACAAGCCTACTAAACAGATGCCCTTCGGGAAGCGCTTCGCTTTAGGGGCTTGGGACATCTTGGTCATCAGGCCCGTGTAGTTTGGTGTGTGTGTTGAATTTGCCTGATGACCTGTACTGTATAACTGTAGCAGTGTGTGTAACTGTATGAGAGATGGGGATGGAACAAGGTACTGTACTCTCAGGCATTTGTCTGGAGGGAGTGTGGAAAAAACAAGGGAAAACACATTCAGGATGGCCGCTGTCGAATGGAACTTCCACAACACATCAAACTACACATGTTACTGATTTAGCCGGAAAATCCAACACACAAAGGACTACAGTAAAATCTGAATCCAAGCGAAAACAGAAATCCAAAAACAAGAAAAATGATGACTTCTGCGCCACCTGTAATGAGAACTACAATTGTGGAAAGAATAGAAGTCCGTGGATTCAGTGTTGCTTCTGTTTGCGATCGTTTCACGAAAGTCCACTGATTCATCTGATGTTACTGTATTTACGTGCAAACTGTGTCAGTCACAATGATACCGATACTGAAAACTAGTGAAAAGTGCGGTAACAATGCAAAATAAATGTTATCACGAACTTAAGTATATAGTGTCACGGAATTAAGTATGTTACCACGAAATTAAGTAGCATGCCCACTACGGACATATCATTGTATAACATTAATAGTTTTACATTTCTTGAATGCTCTTTATCATGGAGAAGTAGAACAATATATTGGTTTTGTACACGTAAAATATATTAAAAAAATATAGAGTATTTGTTTTGGTTTCTCATTTATAATCCTTAATATCACGAAGTTAGGTAGGTTTACCCTACTTGTGCTTTGTATTGGTAGAATACTGTAGAATGCTTTCATTGTTGTTTATCTTTCAGTTACATATTCGCTGAAGAAGGATCTGAAAGGTCGAAATAAGTTCGAATAATTGAAGGCACTTTTACAAAAACATCCATGGTCCAAAAATTGAAATTTTCAGTAAAGTAAAAAAAAAAAAACACTTTCCAGTCTCTTCCTTCCATTAAATCTTAGTATACTAATTTTATATCGAACTACAGGATTTATTTCACTCATCAGTGCACTTGACATTTAATTTATAAATTTTATTGAATGTGAAAAAATATAAACTTGTCATTAATTCAGTTTTATGCAAAATCACGAATGAAAATAATAATTCATAGTCCATAGATTTATTGTGGTGCTTTATCACCACTGCTATTATCATCAGGATCAATGTCATCATTTGCAACACTCCCTTCGGCTTCAAGACTCTTGACCTCTAATGTGGAATATGAATTTTATGGCATTGAATACCTTGAAGAAGTGAACCAGAGCATAGAGAAATCGGATCATAAATTGATTCTTGTTCTGGCCTGAACATCTGTCCTAAAAAGTATCAACGTTTTAGTTCTAGTGCCATATATATTGAAATGCTTAGGTAGCATTGAAGTTACATCATTCTATTCATGCTGACCACCATCGTCTCCAAGTCATGAATCCCAAATACATAGTACCAATGTTGGCAGGCATAAAAAACTCACAAGTATGAATATGACGTGGGGCAAGGTTTTGCATGAAACGGAAAGAGATGCAGGTAACCTTGTTTCTCTGAACCAAACGTTTAAACAGTCTCCTCAATTCAAAATACTTAACAGCTTTACATAGGTGGACTTGCTTTTCAACTTTGTATCTGTTGATCTCTTCTTCAGTTACAGTTGAATCAATCTGTAGCTGCCGATAAGTCGTCTAGATTATTCTGGACATTAGCACCTTTTGCAACAAAGCCAAATATTATTCTGGACATTGGCACTTTTTGTAAAACAGGGCACATTTTAACATGCATTTATAATGGAACTATGGATGGTTTTGTGAAATATTTGTATATCCAACGGTGCTGCACGTAGCAAAGTACCAAATGGTGGTCACCGTTCAAAAATCCCAATATTGGACTATGGCTGTTTTTGTAAAAGTGTCTTCAATTGTTTTCTCGTACAATACATTGTCTAGAACTCCCCGTGTTACTTACCCAAGGTTTCACTCCTAGTTTTGCTAGCAAGTGCGATCTAAACCTGAGTTGTTGCTAATATCTGCGTGTCTGATAACCTGTATCGAAATAAGGTGTGTCTGGAGGGAGTGTGGGAAAACCCCCAGTCGCTGTCAGCACCGGGATTGGAAGCTGCGATCTCCGAGAAGGAGGTAGTATTCAATGAAGAGAGCTGAGATAGTTTTTTCCCTGCCGACGAGGAGAGGTGGAATGTGTAGCCCTAGGCCGGATACGGAGCCGCATAATGACAGGCCGGCACAGCGCAGCTGTTATTTGAAGGAATCTAAAGTAAACCAGAAGCTAATTTGGTGAAACGTTAAGTAAGTGTCAACAAGCTGCCCGATGAGGTGCGAATGAGCTCAATGAGCACACGATTAGGCTACTCTCCAAGGTACAGCTGCACCAAGCAACGGGCATCGAGTTTACAGCATTTATTGTTGTTGTTTGAGTCTTCAATCTTTTGACTGGTTTGATGCAGCACTCCATGCCTCCCTGTCCTGAGCTAATCGTTTGATCTGTACATAGCTACAACACCCTACATTCAAGGCAATCTGTTTAACATATTCTAACCTTGGTCTACCTCTACAGTTCTTATCCTCGACCCTTCCTTCCATAACTAAGCTTACTATTCCTGGGTGTCTTAATATGTGTCCTACCAACCTCTCTCTTCTCTTCATTAGCAGTCGCCAGAAACATCTCTCCTCTCTCACTCGTCTTAATACTTCTTCGTTTGTAATCGTATCTACACATCCGATCTCCATCATTCTCCTGTAACACCACATTTCAAAAGCTTCAATTCTCCTCTTTTCTGCTGCACCAACAGTCCATGTTTCACTTCCATAGAGCGCCACGCTCCAGACAAAGGCTTTCAAACATGACTTCCTAATACCGTACCTAAATCCACATTCGATGTCAACAGATTTGCGCACCCTCGAATGCCAGCTGACTGCACCAGGATTCGATCCTGCAACTTTGGGAATGGCAGGCGAGAAAGTTTTTTAAGCAGTCGATGCAAAGTATGACAGCTATGCTATTGGCATTACCTTTAAATGAGGAGAGAACGGTCAAGATCTGGTGTTCAAAGAAAAGAAGCCGATATTAAAGCTTGGGCGGGACTGAGCGGCAGGTCGCGACTATATCGCACAGCATACCACAGTTCCGGAACCAGTGCCGTCGGGTGCTGTCACTGAACTAAAACTCAGTTTCAGCGCGATTCTAAGCACCTGATTAACATAATAAAACGCTAAGTACCATTTTAGCCCAAAACTGCTCACGAAACCTCCGGTCTTGAAACAAACAATGACTGCGGGTGTCATATCCTGTAATAAATTGCTCTCCTACATGTTACACGCTCGCTCCGCGGCTAAAATACCCTGCCTTATGACAATGTTCTTAGTACTCAGTAATTTTTCTAGCTTTATGCCGTGTCTTGTGTGGGCTTTCGCCTGCCTGGATTCTTCATTATGGTTCAATATAATGAATCTCCTGTTGATTGCAACAAGATGTTGTTTCTACGTATAAAGAATTGGTGAAATGCGTAATAATTTTTGACTGATATAGTCCTCTAACCTTGGAAATGTATAATATAGACAATCCATTAAGGTAGATTTATATTAACTTTAGTCCTGTTTCCCTGATGAGTTCTTGTTTTTTGTGACCTTTCATTTTATTTAAATTTGTTCTTTGTAAGGTTATCCATTTTCACTTTGGTATTTAAGATAGTTTATGTTCGACCATGGCGAAATGTAAATATTATATGTCAGAAAACTGTACAGTACTATAATGAGGGTCATTATAACACTATTTTTCATTATGATACAGTTTCTCCCACCAATCAGAGCTCAAGAAACAGTTGCGCGACCAATTAGGTAAGGAGAGCATCGCACCTGCGCTGACTTCCACGGCCCCCTATTTTAAATTTCACTGCGTGGCTTCTAGTGTCATAGCGGGATATTCGAGGAGGCCATGGTATTCTCTGCGTCCCATGCGCTGTGTTCAGTACAGTACAGTACATAAAACTGGCGAAATCTCGACAGATATTTATGAATATTTCTGTTCGAACATAAAATAGTTATAATTATCGTCGAACATAAACACTCGTATGCAACTCGCCTATAATGGTAATTAAGACACTCTTATTATTACCATTATAGCCTCGTTGCATAATGTACTATTATTATTTCAATCTACGCTGACGAGGGTATCATTCTATACCGAAACATGTACGCATTAATTTATTTATTAAACGTTTTTTAAGTGTTTGACAAGGCGGCTATTATCAGTCAACACGGAGAATGGTTCAAGTCTGTGCATTTCGTACACTAATCAGTACCCGTGCTTTTTATTATTATTGATGAAGACTGGCAGAATATCGAGGTGGAATATTACTTTGATCACTTGTGTTTTGTTGAGTGGTTTGAACATCGTGTACTTGAGTGTGTGTAATTTTGTCTGATAACCTGAGTTGTTGTGCTGGCTGTATCAGAGTGTGCATTTGTAATTCAGGTGAGGATTGGGAAGGAGGTAGCCGTGGCCTTACGTTAGGAGTATACGAGGAGAAACCACGGAGAGATGGCTGAGGCTGAGTGGTCAGCCTATTAGTGCCCTTGGAGACGGACACGAGCAAGTTCACACAACAAAGTTGCTTTAGTGAAACTGTTTTGTTAACCCGCGAGGACTGGCGCGTGGGTATTTTTGACCCGAGGATAAACTTAAATAATGCTCTATATTTTGGTTTTGGTCAGCCCTTATTTCCTGTCGCTTGCTGTACCTTCCTTCCTAGCCTTGAACTTCACCCTGCATGTCCATAGCTTCTGGAACACTCAAGTTATTTCTATATTATTTTCGGTCGGGTCAGATTTACCCATGGCGCCACTCCTCGCGTGACAATTTTCGGCTTACGTTAGTTGGAACAATCTGTAAAATATAAGGGAGAAAATCTAGCTATTTTGGTGCAGCACAATAACATAGCTCACGTTCTTGTTGATCCATATTTAGGGTCTAGGCACACCTTGGTCATCAGCTCCTTTGTTCAGAAAAATCGAGATGACTGTTTTACAGTCACTATCAAGGCCAATTATTCTGTGTTGTAATTTTTCAGGATGTTAAATTTGACAAATATAAATAAACCTCATTTGATATTGGGAATAGTTCATAGGAAGACACCAGGAGTAAAAATTACTTCATTAAAATCCGTACGACTACAACAAAAAGGGAGCGACACACTATTGGTGAAAATGACCCGACGCGAGTCCTCGTGTTATATTATTTCACGCCAGTTCTCAGGGGATAATAACATCACGAGTGACAAAAAGTCATCGTCGGAGTTCGAAATCCCACTCAACTACATGTGGCTAAAACAGTTATAAGACGTTTCGGCTACGTTAAAAATAAAGAAGCCCAGTATTCAAAACGTACATAATAGAAAAAGGATTATTATAATCTCCATAAATTCCCACCGCGTCCTAATTCTACTTTTAAATTAAACATTACACTTAAGGTCAGGCAGCACAGAGCAAAACAACAAAGAGAAGTAAAAACCAAGGAAACGTGGCTGCCTGGATCTAACAAAGAACACCATTGAAGAGAAATACTACACCAAGTGAGTGAGCGGGCCCACGAAGAAGAGATTAAAAAAAGCTAAGGGAACCCTGCATCGTGTAACTGGGACTCACCTTGAAACCTGTTGGTCGCCCGGGTCGAGTTTTTCAGAGCTCACACACGCACAATAAAAAGTTTGGCTGGAGCCGTCAAGGACAGGAGCCGTGCTATCAACACTTCAACATTCGCGGGCTCATTCATTGCTCCGTCTTGGTGCCACCTCGTGGCGCAGTGGCTAGTCTGGTACGGGGTCTCCCAGCCTCGTGTTGCAAAATGAGAACCTGCTGGATGCTATGGCAGGAGGCGGAGTGGAAAGGAACTAGCCACCCTACCACACGCAAACTCCGGCTCGGGATGCCTGGTTAGTGAAGTCGAGGGTTCTAATTCAGGTCGCCTACGTCTCTGGAGTCGTTATTTTTATTTTTATTTCCATTATTAGATGTTGATAATCGAACAGTTTTACAACTAGCTTGTTGCTGTTGTAGTTGAAGATCTTTGCGACATTTCAGTTTTGCATCACTTAGCTGAGTGGACCCCGTTCCAGCCCACTTCCCAGAATTACATTTATTGGCAGAGACGGTAATCAAACCCGGACCACCATTGGTAGACAATTAGTTCCATTGTCTCTTGTGGGTTTAATACCGTCTCTGAACGGAACGTGCTAGCCTGGCAGTCACTCACAGTGTCCACCTTAAGCTCGCGGGTTCGATACTCGGCCGAACGGTGGGATTTTTGAAGTGAGGAAAAACTCCACGGCACTCCCGAGTCAGACGATAACGTGGAGTTTCTACCTCCACATTTCCACATGCATTCTTCAAGGAACGGGACAATAACACATGAGACCAATAATAATTTAAATAACATTTTCAGATACCGTATATTTTCTCTTTGAATATTGGTTTTCCATTTATAAATTGAGGCAATATTTGTAAGGATAACCGGTGTTCATTTTCTATATGAATCAAGAATAAGTTAGTGTTTATGTTTCTCTTATGCGAATATATTACCCGTCGCGGCTTCGCCCGCGAATATTCTAGTTGTAAAGAGTACACTTAGCAAAATCTCAATCATGAATGCTATGACTGATTTATCCTTGGTATGAATAATCAGACTTTATCAATTCAGCTACTGGTGCATTCCTTCATAGGTATATCAGAGCGAAGTTAGTTTTCTGGGAATATCACAGACACTGTTAATTTAAGGACCTTTAAATGTGGTTTTCCGAGACCCTTTATAGTCGGGTGAAAAAGACCTTTCGTACCACACTCACACGTGAAAAATGCGTGAAAAAATTCTAGAGTGCCCCTTGACCCCCTTAAGCGCATTATACTGTATGTATTGATGAATTTTACAGCTTAATTTGGTTCAGTGATAACCTTATAACCGTCTGGAAACTTTCACAGTACCGGTAATGTAATAATTGGAATTGCATTGCGTCTTACAGAAATAGATGGACTTGTGAGATTCTGTTACCATGGTTACCGCGTTGCATTCTTTCGTTATTTCATTGTAAATATACACGTTTTAAGGCATTTATTTTATTGTGAGGCATTTAAAGAGTAATTGAGTGCGTTTCGCTTACGCATTGGTTTATGCTGAACCTGTAGATACCCCATATGTGTAGGTTGGTGTTAATGGGACCTTATTTTCGGTACAAAACTGGAATGGGACCTTAGCAGAATAATATAGGGAGGGATTTCGCTGATGGCTTCTTCTTAAGCTTCTGAGAGAATAATAGATGTTTCTTTCTAAGGCGTACAATTATTACAATATTACGTAATGGAAACAGAAAATTACTTTCAACGGTAGGCAAATAGTAGAATGGAACCTCGGACACTTGTCTGTCGATACTGAAACCAATTCATGAGGTCAGTAAGGACATGTACACGTGACAGTCTGCTAACTACATCCTGTTCATCCACTGGTAAAGGAAACATCCCTGTAGTGCTTGTGATCTACAAACGTAATCTGTGCCGCAATCTTGCCCATTATTCTTCCCGATTTTCGACAAAGTTTTATTTTTCTAGCAGTAAAAGCGTGCGGTGAGTTGGTAGCACTGCAGTGCAGCAACAGTTAAATTAGGCGGGAAAAGTGTAGGTATATTTAATTCAGGTTAGTGAGTGTTTTCCCCTCCCACATTGCTGTATTTACCGACTGAAAAGCAATTCTCCAGTTAGATAACAAAGGCCACATTTCTAAAACTCACATAGTCTTATATTTCGCACCTAATTTAATTGGACACATTAATGTGTTGACCGTCTGCAAATCGTACCCCTCCCTGAGAAAAATTACAAAGACAAGAATGACGTCTTCAGTTCTGGGTTAATACATAAAAGTAGTCGCGGTCCTCCAACACTGCTCCAGAACTGAACAAGGGCTCGTCTACGAAATCTGTCATGTGTACAGTCCATACGTGTTGAAAAGCGCTAATTAGCCAACACTGTAAATGGCTTCAAAGCTTATTTCCAAAGTGTTTCAAATCCAAAATAATTGTAGATTTTCAATTATTTTTACATGACAATATATGTTACTAGTAGTAGAACCCGGAACGCCCGATGGATTTATATTTGTTTTATGGATGATAATTAATACTACTACTGGACTGCCAAACTAATAGAAAAACATATTTTAAAAATAACTGTCGAGGGAGACTTCTTGTGGTGGTGATAAGTAGTAAAATGGACGTAACGTCCAGGACATTTTCCCCTAGTGATAACGATAATAATAATGAATATGTAATTTACTAACGATTTTAAGAAATTGATTAGAAAGAGGAGTGAAATAAAAGACGCTGCCTATATCTCATTGGCTGTTAGCAATGTATTTTGCCGCATGGCGCTGTAGGAAATAATCGCAGCATTTCGGAAAACTTCGACTGTCCCGAGCTCCTTAGGGGGCAATAGTCTCATTTTCGCAGCGATGTGTGATATTTTGTCCGTGTGCCAAAATGCCTAAATGCAGGGAATGGATAGGTCTGTCCAAATTTATAGTAGTCAGTGTCACCTGCCGAGTTCTAAAAGGTAAGTACGTAAAATTGGGATCAGATCGGTGAAACGGTGTAGATTTGGGCCAAAGGGCCTAAATAAAGGGAATGGAGAGGGATATCTAAAATTATTGTTGTCAAAATCCTTTCTTGGGGTGTGTACTACAACCCTACAAAATTTCAATGCAATCGGTTAAACGGTGTCCGAGTCCATTAATCTCGGACATAGGCCTATACATTTCCATTTTTATATAAAAGAAGATTATGTTCCTAAATCACCTGTTAAAATGGTTGTGAAAGTAGGCAACCCACTGAAAGAGGAAAAGTTCAAGTCACTTTCAAGTAAGTTAAGCATTACTGAGCTGGATCTTGCAATACCGCTGTATTGTTAGCAAGTGCAAACATGACCCTTCGTCTGAATGTCACACAGAATTGTAAACAAGCCTACATGAACAGAAGAAAGCACAAATGCCACTTAATTAGTTAGCAAAGAGTCTATTTCCAAAGTGTCCTAAATGCATGGACAATCATATTTATTGTCAGACTTCATTTGGCCTCACTAAAACTAAGTGTCTCAATGTTACTACCACTGCTAATGGTCAGTACGCAAGAGATCATAATAACTTGTAGTGGCGACTCTGTTTCAAATCGTTTATCTTTTATTTCAAAAACCCTGTGATTTCTGGAGTTTTCCTTTCCATGGGTTTACGACAATTCGGAAAGAATCTCTTTGCTAACTACAGTAGAACGTCGTTTATCCGGACGTCAAACGACAGGAACGTCAATTATCGGGCCGAGAAAAAGAAAAAGACAGAGCAGTGCGCGCTCACTACAGTAGTGAGTCGGTTCTCGTTTTCAAATGTTGTCTCATTCCGTTTGTTTACTCTATAATGCTTCAACGTGTACAGTACTGTATTACGTTGTGAAAATGGCCTTTACGAGTGACAAAAAAAGAAAAACGAAATCGCAAGGTTTTATCCATTGAAAAGAATGTGCAGATCATTAATAAACTGGATAAAGGTATGAGTGTGCAGTGTCTAATGAAAACTTAGTGTTAGAAAAGCCACACTTTATGATTTGAAGAAAGGAAAGTTGTAATTCTGAATTATGCATCGAAGTTAGATAGGGTAGAAGGGTCTAAAAAGAGTAGAACCGTGAGATCAGCTACGGATAAAAATTGGAAGAAGCGGTGTACTTATGGTTTATTCAGAGAAGAAGTAAGGGAGATCCCATTTCTGGACCTTTGCTATGTGAGAAAGCGTTGCAGCTAAATGAGAAGCTTTGTGGTTATTAACATTATGTACTATGCATGTTTTTTTCCTATGAAATAAATGCATGTTTGATTAACCTTAAAAATCAATATCCGGAGCACTTTCGGTCCCATTAGTCCGGATAAACGACGTTCTACTGTAATTAAGTCACACTAGTACTTCCTTCTCTTCATAATATGATCTAAAAGAGAAAAGCCAGACCTACATCTTCCTTATAAAACATACTTAAGAATACGCATAGTTAACATTAAGTAGCACCCATGGTTGGCAATGGTGACAAACTAGCACAACCCATCACGTGCATATTTTTGTCCATAAATTAGGCCAGTTAAAATATCCGTATTAAGATAAAATGCTTGCCCCCTTAAGTTGTAGTTACTGAAATAAGAACGTACTGTCAATATAGACAACGTCGCAGATGGGCTGAGACAAGCGGCTCATTCATGGACATATAAAAGAAAGCTATTCACATCACAAAACATGGTGTTACGCCGAACGCAATAATCAAAGGGGCTCTGATAAGGCAACAGAGGACGCAGTGTTTATCGTACAACAACGCTTACTCGTAACCCAAATTGTGATTACATTAAGTCAACATAGGCCAGATATCGAAGATAATGTCTCTTCGAGTAACTGTTTCTCTGTTGTCAATTCGAGACACCAGTTACGACCGATGCAAACAGAGCTGACGGAAACAATCATGTTCTACTAATTTTAAAACAGCAGCAGTAGGTGTTCGTCAGCCGCAGGAGGGAGAGACTACAAAGGCACATCGCTACCGCTGTGCACATTAATTACAAGACGAATCCATACAAGAGGAGGGCCTTGTCATCCCTCGGCCGGACAGGAGCCCAGCTGAGAAAGCTAATTACTTCAAGTATTGGAGATATTTTCGCTACACACATTCACTGCCAGCAGTGAGCGGAGGGCAGGTGACATTTCTGTAATTAAGTAATTACGCCGTCAGTAATAAGCCAAGCTACTTAAAAGCTTTGCTTCTCATACAGATCCTATCGCGGCACCAAACTCATTAACACACCATATTTGTAGCTTTTGGCAAATAAGCGTGAAAGGTATCTACAATGTTTTAGAATGATTATAAATTAAGCAGCTTCAGTAGGTTCTTCCCCTGTTCGCCAATCCATTCCTGGTTTCTCTTCGTCAAACAGCGCAATTTGAGCGCCCTCCGCTGAGTCAGCCGATACCGGCAACTTCGGGCGCATCCGTAACTGCTATTAGTTCTCCGGGTGAAGTAGATGTTGTAATATTGAGGAAGGGGAAGGTTAGAAGCCTGCTATTCAAATTAACTACTATTTCGTTTATTCGCTTTAATTTTCTCGTGTTTTAGCCTATTTTCATTCATGAAAAAAAACAAAAAAAAAACAGGCTTATGAGATCACCTTTTGTCCCCCTAATAACGCTTAAACGGCTGGACCGATTTCAATGAAACGCTGTATTCGACCGACCCCGACCGTGTGCCCTTCAAATTGTATTGCGTCTCACTAATCCAACATGGCGGCTGTGCGAAATATTTCACCGGCATTCTATATCTCCGAAACTATTGCTGATATTACCCTGAAATTTTGTACAATGATGAAGGGCACTACTAGAACTTCATCTATGAGACTTCCAAAAACCTGTCAACTACAAAACGTACACGGCGGCCAAACGAAGTTGAAACACTGACCGGACCATCGCTAAGGTAGCTCACCATGCTTTCCTTTGTACTTAACTATAGATGCTATAAAATTCTAAATTCGGAATTCAAAGTACGGCATTTTTGAATTGTAAATGGTACAAACTATAGGTAGACTCGCATCAGATTACGGAAGTCGCAGGTTAATGTATCGTGCCAACCCCAGCTGACTCCCCCCCTCCCTCTCCTGCCTTTGAATGATGAATTTTTCGCCAGGTTTCCAGCGTATTACAGAATAATAGAACATCCACTAGGGGGCGCACAAGACGGGGGGAGGATGGCAATAAAAATTGACGGCAGCTTACGAACAAGGGTGGGGGGGTAATATTATTTGTGGATGCGACAGCAAAAAGGTTGCGTAGGGGAGGGGAGGGTTGGGACCTAATGAGTCAGCTACCACACAGGTGACTTGACAAATACAAAACATGCGAGACGAGGACTCCTCGTGCTGACATATTGTGTCAGGAGAGAATCAGGGCCAGCCAGTGATGCGCCTTGGCGAAACCCCGCAACACAAGATTTGCAGGAGTATTCATCTTGTAATTTGGATTAGAAGAGGAAGTAATTAATGCCAGGATGAGGAAGTTAGACCAGGCATATCTAATGACAAAGAATATCTATAACAAAAAGTTCATGAGTATAGGGGCCAAGTTAAGACACTATACCACAGTTGTAAAACCCGAGGGATTATATGCGTCCGAAACTTTGACCATGAATAGTAAAGGTTAAGCTGACCAATTGGAAAAAAGAGAGCGTAGGATATTAAGAAAGTTCTAGGTAATAGATGGCTTGGTGGAGAGTGGCGAATGAGAGCAGACATAGATCCTATCACAGCATCAATAAAGAAGAGACGGCTGCTATTTTACGGTCACCTCTTGAGGATGACGCATGATCGATAAACGAATAGAATATGGAGTTTCATTAAGTCTAGGGCAACAAGGCCGAGATGGTTCGAGGAATGCGAAAAAGATCTCAGGAAACTTGGTATTCTAGACCGAGAAATTCCTGACAGGAACACATTTAGAAGATTGGTGAACAACTACCAAGGTTTTAAAATGGTATCAACTTCCGGAAGACGGAGAGGACCTTTAGTCCAAAAAACATAAACAGGCAATTAAGGCGGGAAAGTGAAAGACTCTCTAGGCCTCGGATACCCTAATACCGTTGGGGTCGGAAGAGAACAAGAGTTGACCAAGAGACGCCAAAAGAAAAGACGACAGTGAAGAGCCCGGCACAAGTAAGCGGAAGCAATGCCAGACTCAGCTGGGGTCCCGTGGTCACCAACCCACAAGTTGTGTGTGAGCCCGAGGGGGGAGGGGTGAGAGGGGGGGGGGGGAGGGGGGAGGGGGCGGGGGGAGTGAAGTTGTTTATAACTGCACGAAAATATGTATAATATTAGTAGGTTACATTTGTTCCCGAAACCAGGCTCGACCATGCTACGCCAACCAATACAAAACAACTAATCAATTATTGTTGTACATGTTTCGGCTTGAGATTGAAGCCTCTTCAGCCAAAAGTTCAATTAACAATAGTAATTAAGATATCGTTTTGTCAAAACTATAAATTACAGATTACAAAGAACAATAATTCTCTATAACTAAACCTCAGAAATAATTATCAAAAGAAATGGATATCCTTTCAAAGAATGAATTAAAATATCTGACAATAAATATGGTTGTGAAACCTGGGCGATGTCAGCAACAGCCAAAGAAGCCATCTCTGCCTTCGAGACGAAGGTCCTTCGAAAGATTTATGAATCCGTTTTCAATGCCATGGAAGGTAAATGGGAACGAAGAACGAAGCATGACCTGTATCAGCGGTTTGGAAAACCACAAATTGTTCGAGTACTAGGACAGAAGGATGAGCCTCCGTGGCTTAGGCGGCAGCACGCCGGCCTCTCACCGCTGGGTCCGTGGTTCAAATCCCGATCACTCCATGTGAGATCTGTGCTAGACAAAACGGAGGCAGACAGGTTTTTCTCCGGGTACTCCGGTTTTCCCTGTCAACATTTCATTCCAGCAACACTCTCCACTATCATTTCATTTCATCTGTCATTCATTTAATCATTGCCCCAGGAGTGCGTCAGGCCTCGACAGCCAGCACAGTTCATATCCTCGCCGCTAGATGGGGGCTTCGTTCATTCCATTCCTGACCAGTTCGAAGACTGGAAGCAGGCTGTGGATTTTCACTAGGACAGGAGGATACAGTGGTTTGACCGCACATTTCGAGGTGATGAATCCATCCCAAACCGAGTCCTTCATTCACAACCTGCTGGAAGACGCCCAAGGGGACGATGGAAGGATCGAGTATTGACAAAACTTCAGCAAGTGGAGCCGAATGTGGTGGAAGAAGGAGCTCGAGACCGGCAGCTATCTGCTCCTTCGTGACTGATTCCATTGTTATCACTTTTCTTCTTTTTTTTTTTTTTTTCTTTATTTAGTTGTTCTGCTGTAGGCCTTAAAGGCCCATACGTCCAATAAATGATGATGATATTTATGAGTAGCTCATTAAAATGAAGTTCTAATGTAAGAACCCAATATTGCAGTCATCGAAAAAGCTCAAGAAACACGTTCCCAAAGTCTTGTGTTTTGTGAAGGTAAGAAATGAGTTTGCCTGAAGCTGGATGCGTTAAATACGTGGATGTGCAAGTTTGAGTTTAGGAGAGCGACAAAGAAGTAGTGGAAAAGTGTATTTGAAGCTATCTTGTTCCCCAAGTAAATGTCAATTGTGGCCCGTTAATAAGAATATATTGATTTTCTTGGCCCATACGGAGTACTGTATTACCGAGCGGCGAAAGGTCGAGTAATGACGCTTGAAGAAACAATGATTGTATCAAACAGCGCAGCACCAAAAGCAAATAATGTAGCCGGCGCTGATTAGCACGCTGTTTGACTTGCCCAGTATTTGGTATAACGTTACTGGGCTCAAAGCAATTCGTGTACACACTCGAGGAACTGTTTGCAAACATGATTGTATGTACACTTCGCCTTTTACTCACCAGCACCAGATAAGCTCTGGTTACATAACTGCTTCCTCGGTGGATTACTGGTCCACAGATCGTGGGTTGGATTCCTGGCCCAGGAAGAAAGCCGGAAAAGATGAAGGCTTGTATTACACTACAACTACGGCAACTGTCGCCGATTTCTCTACCAGATGGCATTGAAGAGCAAATCGGCTACAAACCAAAACATATAGCATACACTACACCACACTAACTTAGGTCATTTGCTTCTTTATTAATATCCAGAAGAGAGAAAGGAAAATGGTCCGAAAAATCCTAGGCCCAAATCTCAAGGATGGAGAGAGGAGACTCAAACCTACCTGAAGACAGGAGGAGTCGTAGCCCTAATGAGCACAGTACCAGATTGACGAAGAGGATTTTTGAATTCTTTAGGAAGAGGAAGACAGAGCCGAAATGGTTTCGGGAAGTGAGATTGGACTTGGATCGGATGGAGGAGAAACAAGAAGACATAATGGACAGAGAGCGGTTTAGACGGTTGATTAAGGAGTTGTCAGTGAGGAAAGGAAGATCTTACTCGGAGCAAGAGAAGAAGGAAGTGGGAGAGAGGATGAAGAGATATTGGCAGAGAAACTGTCAAACGTGGTCCATAGTTGGCCGTAACGAATACATATAGCCTATACTGATCGAAAAAAAACAACACGATCACTTGAAAAATGCAACATCACTTTCGTTCAAATCATTAATATGAACGCTGTAGGCCTAGTTATAGCATGGAAGTGAGGTTAATTGGTTTCCTGAATGCATTACCATTCTTCAGGTCATTGTTTCACTTAACAATAGCGAATCTTGGACATGATGATGTTTCCCGCGCGCCATCGCAATGCAATGTGTTATTCTAGTTTCTTTTACCACACTTGTTGGCTTAGTCAGCCATATCCTCAGTAGTTCTTGTGCAATGCGCTTGAGGCCAGGAGAGTGGCACTGATCGAAAATCTTTCCGCGGGAAACAGCATCATGTCAATGAATCGCTATTGTTAAGGGAAACAATGACATGCAGAATGGTAATACCTTACTTCCATGCTATAAACAGTAACTTATGTACTAGGTGTAGAGCGTTCATGTTTATCATTTAATAATGAAAGGAATGTTGAATTTTTCAAGTGATCGGTTTTCTTTGGCGGTATTTATGATTCACTAATCGGCCAACTAGAGACCACGACATGTTTCACTCTTCCCTTGATCCAGATGGTTTTTGTTAGTTCGCTGTGTCGAGCGCGGCGTTTATCAGCTGTCCGTCCCTCATCTGGGAAAGTCACAATGCTTGTTCTGAAAAGGTTTCGGTCTTGTGCTTCTTCTGATCGTAGAGGCCTTTATCCATCAATAGCCGTTAATTAGTCGCAGAAGAGTGATCTCAGCATGTTGTCCACAATCTTTCTCATTCATAACTTAGCGAGCGCACGTAGAGGATAAGAGACAGTGTTGCACGGAAAAGCACCTTTTTATTAGATATGTTCAGGATGTTTTGGAGAGCTGTTTGCATTATTATTTGCTCTGGTCGCTAATTATTACTATTGACTGTGAATAAACCAGACCCTTAGTAGCAGTATTCCTCAACCAGTGCAAGTTCATTCTTCATTCTTGTCTACAGTCTCCATTATTTGGGGAGGAGAGGATTTACAGTAGGCTTTATTAGAAAAGACACAGTCCCCGGGTTTCTACACCCCTGACCTACGTGTCAATTCTATAAAAAAAAAAAAAATTGCGGAGAAGTAACTATCGCGATCTTGTGGCTCCCCTCGAAGTTACCTGCCAAATATCAATCAAACCTCAATCACAATAGTTTTTATTATTTCGTGAGGTTCGTAAATTTGGCACGCTTACGTCATCAAAGAGTGTGATGCTCCAGGGAAATTGTCGAGAAAGAGAAACATTGAACTGGGTGCGAACTCCACGTTGTGTTGATGGCACTCAGTCACATTCCCCAGCGGGCCTTCTCTTCACCCGCCTGGTTATTAGCCCGCCAGTCGATATATCAGCCTGCACGTGTCCTTCTCCAGCTAGACGCCACTAAAACGATGAGAAAATGTCCGGGAAATATTTTTGGTAGCCTTCTTTCAGATGATTCGGCGTATTTTGTTTTACAGAGCATCTGCATGTCTCTTTACGCTAAGTTGAAGTTCAAGTATGTATGTGTATAGCGTCTTGAGAAAATAATGCTTTATAAATGACTAGCTTGTTGTCCGTCCTTTGCACGGATAAAATGTAGCCCTACACTCCGAACAGTTTTATTGTTCTAACTTGAGTTAATTGAAAGCGAGAAGCATGAATATATGCAAAATGCCATGGATACCAGTTCGCCGGGCAGGATGTGCTAAAATGAACTTTACCACTTAACTGAAACGGCGAAACATTTCCTATGTTCTCTCTGGTATATAAACTATGTTCATGAGCTAAATCGCCAAGCAACAGACTGACACTGCTTGACACTTAGGACAAAAATTAACTAGTACAGTACACTAATATGCAAACATAAAAATATCTAAATAAGACCCATAAAACTATAATATGATCATAATTCATGATTTCTATGACACAAAATTGCTAGTTTGTAAAGAATACTGAATTGAACTACAAGTTTAGTAGCTCACTGCCATTGTTCCTGTAAATAGCAATAACCATGTTCACAAATATAACCGAAATATATCCTTAAACCACAAAAATAAGACCTACAAAATATCTTCAAAATTAACCATAAACGTCGATTTTTTTTTAATTTCAAAACTGTGACTAAAATGAAAGACAGGGAGAAATAAGAAATGCTACCAACATTGGAACGACGAGCCTATACGAATTGGCTCGTGAGCTTTGTGTAGTGTTTATTATGGGCTGGAGTGAACATTCTTGTTAATACAGAAGGCACCGCTAAGCTACACATTAGCCATGGTGTCACAACCCAGTTCAAATGCATATGTGACTCCATCATTCACCTCACACGGACCGCAGAATAGGTGTTCCGCATTTTACATAAACTCTGTCTCCGACCAGAATTCTCCGCGGAACTATTTTATATTTATTGCTGTCTAAGTCCATCAGTATTTCTAGACAAAGGGGATGTCATAACAGTTGATTTCTTGCCATAGGTTACAATATTCTACTTCATTCTTCTTGGAATATCGAGTTGGTGTAATTACCTCGGATCCAGAATGTATCGAAGTATACATATAGGGTGCAATTTAAGTCACTATTAGCGTCTTAGAGGGCGAGGCTGTCCTCCTTTCTCGTGCCACAGCCGCGTCCTGCCCACGCTTCTCACAGCTAAATGTTCACATCTGATTCACAGTTTATTTACTGTGTTCAGGTTAACTCGCGAGAACTGGCGCGTGGGTATTCTTGACCCGAGATTTAAATATAATGCTCTATATTTCCGTTTTGGTCAGCCCTTATTTCCTGTCCCCTACAGTACCTTCCTTCCTAGCCTTGAACTTCACCCAGCATGTCCGTAGCTTTCTATATTATTTACGGTCGGGTCAGATTTACCCATGGCGCCAGTTCTCGCGCCACAATTTTCGCCTACGATAGTCGGGACAATCTGTAAAAAATAAGGAGGAAGATCTAGCTATTTTGGTGCAGCACAATCACATGGCTCACGTTCTTGTTGATCCATGTTTAGTGTCTAGGGACACCTTGGTCATCAGCTCCTCTGTTGAAATAAACATCGAGATGACTGCTTTATCGCTAGACCACTATCAAGGGCAACTATACTGTTACGAAAATTATTAGCATTTTTCTGCATGTTGAATTTGAAAAATATAAATAAACCACATTTGATATTGGAAATAGTTCATAGGAAGACACCAGGAGTAAAATTACTTCATTAAAATCCGTACGACTACAACAAAAAGGGTGTGACACAATGTCCCGGCGTCAGTCCTCGTGTCATATTTGTACTGGTGCGAAGGACAGCAACCAGCTCATCTTCACCTCACAATAACATACCGGGGTCAATGAGAGGACCCGATGGAGGCAACTATCATCACACCCTTGTGAAGTGTCTGGACCAGCAGATTGTCCTTGGATGTCCGTGGGAACGGAAAACTGGGCGCCAATGTGGGGCCAAAGGAAGTCGAGGACATCCGCGATGACACCACGCACTGTCTGGTCTGCAGCTATCGATAGGATAGGAAGTCACGGGACTGGCCTCGCGATAGGCCATTGTCACCGCTCTATTTAAATATGAATAAAACAAACAGCGTTTTATTAATCGCGTCCACAAGCAGGGGAGGGGGAAGGGGGGAGGGAGGCTATTAATTAAGGAGGGAGCTGCCTTGAGCACGCGAGGGACGTCACGCGACGTTCAGTTCACTGTAGCACCGGCCTAAAGTGAGCAGCAACACTCCTTTGTGCGCCCTGGAGGGGATCTTTAACAGTCCACTGTAGCACCGGCCTAAAGTGAGCAGCAACACTCCTTTGTGCGCCCTGGAGGGGATCTTTAACAGTCCACTGTAGCACCGGCCTAAAGTGAGCAGCAACACTCCTTTGTGCGCCCTGGAGGGGATCTTTAACAGTCCACTGTAGCACCGGCCTAAAGTGAGCAGCAACACTCCTTTGTGCGCCCTGGACGGGATCTTTAACAGTCCACTGTAGCACCGGCCTAAAGTGAGCAGCAACACTCCTTTGTGCGCCCTGGAGGGGATCTTTAACAGTCCACTGTAGCACCGGCCTAAAGTGAGCAGCAACACTCCTCTGTGCGCCCTGGAGGGGATCTTTAACAGTCCACTGTAACATCGCCCTAAAGTGAGCAGCAACACTCCTTTGTGCGCCCTGGAGGGGATCTTTAACAGTCCACTGTAGCACCGGCCTAAAGTGAGCAGCAACACTCCTTTGTGCGCCCTGGAGGGGATCTTTAACAGTTCACTGTAGCACCGGCCTATAGTGAGCAGCAACGCTCCTTTGTGCGCCCTGGAGGGGATCTTTAACAGTCCACTGTAACACCGGCCTAAAGTGAGCAGCAACACTCCTTTGTGCGCCCTGGAGGGGATCTTTAACAGTCCACTGTAACACCGGCCTAAAGTGAGCAGCAACACTCCTTTGTGCGCCCTGGAGGGGATCTTTAACAGTCCACTGTAGCACCGGCCTATAGTGAGCAGCAACACTCCTCTGTGCGCCCTGGAGGGGATCTTTAACAGTCCACTGTAACACCGGCCTAAAGTGAGCAGCAACACTCCTTTGTGCGCCCTGGAGGGGATCTTTAACAGTCCACTGTAACACCGGCCTAAAGTGAGCAGCAACACTCCTTTGTGCGCCCTGGAGGGGATCTTTAACAGTTCACTGTAGCACCGGCCTAAAGTGAGCAGCAACACTCCTCTGTGCGCCCTGGAGGGGATCTTTAACAGTCCACTGTAACACCGGCCTAAAGTGAGCAGCAACACTCCTTTGTGCGCCCTGGAGGGGATCTTTAACAGTCCACTGTAACACCGGCCTAAAATGAGCAGCAACACTCCTTTGTGCGCCCTGGAGGGGATCTTTAACAGTCCACTGTAGCACCGGCCTAAAGTGAGCAGCAACACTCCTCTGTGCGCCCTGCAGGGGATCTTTAACAGTCCACTGTAGCACCGGCCTAAAGTGAGCAGCAACACTCCTCTGTGCGCCCTGGAGGGGATCTTTAACAGTCCACTGTAGCACCGGCCTAAAGTGAGCAGCAACACTCCTCTGTGCGCCCTGGAGGGGATCTTTAACAGTCCACTGTAACAGCACTGAAGTGAGCAGCAACACTCCTTGGTCTACAGCCCTGGAGGGGATCTTTAACAGTCCACTGTAACAGCATTGAAGTGAGCAGCAACACTCCTTTGTGCGCCCTGGAGGGGATCTTTAACAGTCCACTGTAGCACCGGCCTAAAGTGAGCAGCAACACTCCTCTGTGCGCCCTGGAGGGGATCTTTAACAGTCCACTGTAGCACCGGCCTAAAGTGAGCAGCAACACTCCTCTGTGCGCCCTGGAGGGGATCTTTAACAGTCCACTGTAGCACCGGCCTAAAGTGAGCAGCAACACTCCTCTGTGCGCCCTGGAGGGGATCTTTAACAGTCCACTGTAGCACCGGCCTATAGTGAGCAGCAACACTCCTTTGTGAGCCCTGGAGGGGATCTTTAACAGTCCACTGTAACACCGGCCTAAAGTGAGCAGCAACACTCCTTTGTGCGCCCTGGAGGGGATCTTTAACAGTTCACTGTAGCACCGGCCTATAGTGAGCAGCAACACTCCTCTGTGCGCCCTGGAGGGGATCTTTAACAGTCCACTGTAACACCGGCCTAAAGTGAGCAGCAACACTCCTTTGTGCGCCCTGGAGGGGATCTTTAACAGTCCACTGTAGCACCGGCCTAAAGTGAGCAGCAACACTCCTTTGTGCGCCCTGGAGGGGATCTTTAACAGTCCACTGTAGCACCGGCCTAAAGTGAGCAGCAACACTCCTTTGTGCGCCCTGGAGGGGATCTTTAACAGTCCACTGTAGCACCGGCCTAAAGTGAGCAGCAACACTCCTTTGTGCGCCCTGGACGGGATCTTTAACAGTCCACTGTAGCACCGGCCTAAAGTGAGCAGCAACACTCCTTTGTGCGCCCTGGAGGGGATCTTTAACAGTCCACTGTAGCACCGGCCTAAAGTGAGCAGCAACACTCCTCTGTGCGCCCTGGAGGGGATCTTTAACAGTCCACTGTAACATCGCCCTAAAGTGAGCAGCAACACTCCTTTGTGCGCCCTGGAGGGGATCTTGAACAGTCCACTGTAGCACCGGCCTAAAGTGAGCAGCAACACTCCTTTGTGCGCCCTGGAGGGGATCTTTAACAGTTCACTGTAGCACCGGCCTATAGTGAGCAGCAACGCTCCTTTGTGCGCCCTGGAGGGGATCTTTAACAGTCCACTGTAACACCGGCCTAAAGTGAGCAGCAACACTCCTTTGTGCGCCCTGGAGGGGATCTTTAACAGTCCACTGTAACACCGGCCTAAAGTGAGCAGCAACACTCCTTTGTGCGCCCTGGAGGGGATCTTTAACAGTCCACTGTAGCACCGGCCTATAGTGAGCAGCAACACTCCTCTGTGCGCCCTGGAGGGGATCTTTAACAGTCCACTGTAACACCGGCCTAAAGTGAGCAGCAACACTCCTTTGTGCGCCCTGGAGGGGATCTTTAACAGTCCACTGTAACACCGGCCTAAAATGAGCAGCAACACTCCTTTGTGCGCCCTGGAGGGGATCTTTAACAGTCCACTGTAGCACCGGCCTAAAGTGAGCAGCAACACTCCTCTGTGCGCCCTGCAGGGGATCTTTAACAGTCCACTGTAGCACCGGCCTAAAGTGAGCAGCAACACTCCTCTGTGCGCCCTGGAGGGGATCTTTAACAGTCCACTGTAGCACCGGCCTAAAGTGAGCAGCAACACTCCTCTGTGCGCCCTGGAGGGGATCTTTAACAGTCCACTGTAACAGCACTGAAGTGAGCAGCAACACTCCTTGGTCTACAGCCCTGGAGGGGATCTTTAACAGTCCACTGTAACAGCATTGAAGTGAGCAGCAACACTCCTTTGTGCGCCCTGGAGGGGATCTTTAACAGTCCACTGTAGCACCGGCCTAAAGTGAGCAGCAACACTCCTCTGTGCGCCCTGGAGGGGATCTTTAACAGTCCACTGTAGCACCGGCCTAAAGTGAGCAGCAACACTCCTCTGTGCGCCCTGGAGGGGATCTTTAACAGTCCACTGTAGCACCGGCCTAAAGTGAGCAGCAACACTCCTCTGTGCGCCCTGGAGGGGATCTTTAACAGTCCACTGTAGCACCGGCCTATAGTGAGCAGCAACACTCCTTTGTGAGCCCTGGAGGGGATCTTTAACAGTCCACTGTAACACCGGCCTAAAGTGAGCAGCAACACTCCTTTGTGCGCCCTGGAGGGGATCTTTAACAGTTCACTGTAGCACCGGCCTATAGTGAGCAGCAACACTCCTCTGTGCGCCCTGGAGGGGATCTTTAACAGTCCACTGTAACACCGGCCTAAAGTGAGCAGCAACACTCCTTTGTGCGCCCTGGAGGGGATCTTTAACAGTCCACTGTAGCACCGGCCTAAAGTGAGCAGCAACACTCCTTTGTGCGCCCTGGAGGGGATCTTTAACAGTCCACTGTAGCACCGGCCTAAAGTGAGCAGCAACACTCCTTTGTGCGCCCTGGAGGGGATCATTAACAGTTCACTGTAGCACCGGCCTAAAGTGAGCAGCAACTCTCCTCTGTGCGCCCTGGAGGGGATCTTTAACAGTCCACTGTAGCACCGGCCTAAAGTGAGCAGCAACACTCCTTTGTGCGCCCTGGAGGGGATCTTTAACAGTCCACTGTAGCACCGGCCTAAAGTGAGCAGCAACACTCCTTTGTGCGCCCTGGAGGGGATCATTAACAGTCCACTGTAACACCGCCCTAAAGTGAGCAGCAACACTCCTTTGTGCGCCCTGGAGGGGATCTTTAACAGTTCACTGTAACACTGGCCTAAAGTGAGCAGCAACACTCCTTTGTGCGCCCTGGAGGGGATCTTTAACAGTCCACTGTAGCACCGGCCTAAAGTGAGCAGCAACACTCCTTTGTGCGCCCTGGAGGGGATCTTTAACAGTCCACTGTAGCACCGGCCTAAAGTGAGCAGCAACACTCCTTTGTGCGCCCTGGAGGAGATCTTTAACAGTCCACTGTAGCACCGGCCTAAAGTGAGCAGCACCACTCCTTTGTGCGCCCTGGAGGGGATCTTTAACAGTCCACTGTAGCACCGGCCTAAAGTGAGCAGCAACACTCCTCTGTGCGCCCTGGAGGGGATCTTTAACGTGACGTTCAGTCCACTGTAGCACCGGCCTAAAGTGAGCAGCAACACTCCTTTGTGCGCCCTGGAGGGGATCTTTAACAGTCCACTGTAGCACCGGCCTAAAGTGAGCAGCAACACTCCTTTGTGCGCCCTGGAGGAGATCTTTAACAGTCCACTGTAGCACCGGCCTAAAGTGAGCAGCACCACTCCTTTGTGCGCCCTGGAGGGGATCTTTAACAGTCCACTGTAGCACCGGCCTAAAGTGAGCAGCAACACTCCTTGGTCTACAGCCCTGGAGGGGATCTTCAACAGTCCACTGTAACACCGGCCTAAAGTGAGCAGCAACACTCCTTTGTGCGCCCTGGAGGGGATCTTTAACAGTCCACTGTAGCACCGGCCTAAAGTGAGCAGCAACACTACCTTGTGCGCCCTGGAGGGGATCTTTAACAGTCCACTGTAACACCGGCCTAAAGTGAGCAGCAACACTCCTTTGTGCGCCCTGGAGGGGATCTTTAACAGTCCACTGTAACAGCACTGAAGTGAGCAGCAACACTCCTTGGTCTACAGCCCTGGAGGGGATCTTCAACAGTCCACTGTAACACCGGCCTAAAGTGAGCAGCAACACTCCTTTGTGCGCCCTGGAGGGGATCTTTAACAGTCCACTGTAGCACCGGCCTAAAGTGAGCAGCAACACTCCTCTGTGCGCCCTGCAGGGGATCTTTAACAGTCCACTGTAACACCGGCCTAAAGTGAGCAGCAACACTCCTTTGTGCGCCCTGGAGGGGATCTTTAACAGTCCACTGTAGCACCGGCCTAAAGTGAGCAGCAACACTCCTTTGTGCGCCCTGGAGGGGATCTTTAACAGTCCACTGTAGCACCGGCCTAAAGTGAGCAGCAACACTCCTTTGTGCGCCCTGGAGGGGATCTTTAACAGTCCACTGTAGCACCGGCCTAAAGTGAGCAGCAACACTCCTTTGTGCGCCCTGGAGGGGATCTTTAACAGTCCACTGTAACACCGGCCTAAAGTGAGCAGCAACACTCCTCTGTGCGCCCTGGAGGGGATCTTTAACAGTCCACTGTAACACCGGCCTAAAGTGAGCAGCAACACTCCTCTGTGCGCCCTGGAGGGGATCTTTAACAGTCCACTGTAGCACCGGCCTAAAGTGAGCAGCAACACTCCTATGTGCGCCCTGGAGGGGATCTTTAACAGTCCACTGTAACACCGGTCTAAAGTGAGCAGCAACACTCCTCTGTGCGCCCTGGAGGGGATCTTTAACAGTCCACTGTAGCACCGGCCTAAAGTGAGCAGCAACACTCCTCTGTGCGCCCTGCAGGGGATCTTTAACAGTCCACTGTAGCACCGGCCTAAAGTGAGCAGCACCACTCCTTTGTGCGCCCTGGAGGGGATCTTTAACAGTCCACTGTAGCACCGGCCTAAAGTGAGCAGCAACACTCCTTTGTGCGCCCTGGAGGGGATCATTAACAGTTCACTGTAGCACCGGCCTAAAGTGAGCAGCACCACTCCTTTGTGCGCCCTGCAGGGGATCTTTAACAGTCCACTGTAGCACCGGCCTAAAGTGAGCAGCACCACTCCTTTGTGCGCCCTGCAGGGGATCTTTAACAGTTCACTGTAGCACCGGCCTAAAGTGAGCAGCACCACTCCTTTGTGCGCCCTGGAGGGGATCTTTAACAGTCCACTGTAGCACCGGCCTAAAGTGAGCAGCACCACTCCTTTGTGCGCCCTGGAGGGGATCATTAACAGTTCACTGTAGCACCGGCCTAAAGTGAGCAGCACCACTCCTTTGTGCGCCCTGCAGGGGATCTTTAACAGTCCACTGTAGCACCGGCCTAAAGTGAGCAGCAACACTCCTTTGTGCGCCCTGGAGGGGATCATTAACAGTTCACTGTAGCACCGGCCTAAAGTGAGCAGCACCACTCCTTTGTGCGCCCTGCAGGGGATCTTTAACAGTCCACTGTAGCACCGGCCTAAAGTGAGCAGCAACACTCCTTTGAGCGCCCTGGAGGGGATCTTTAACAGTCCACTGTAGCACCGGCCTAAAGTGAGCAGCAACACTCCTTTGTGCGCCCTGGAGGGGGATCATTAACAGTTCACTGTAGCACCGGCCTAAAGTGAGCAGCACCACTCCTTTGTGCGCCCTGCAGGGGATCTTTAACAGTCCACTGTAGCACCGGCCTAAAGTGAGCAGCAACACTCCTTTGTGCGCCCTGGAGGGGATCATTAACAGTCCACTGTAACACCGGCCTAAAGTGAGCAGCACCACTCCTTTGTGCGCCCTGCAGGGGATCTTTAACAGTCCACTGTAGCACCGGCCTAAAGTGAGCAGCAACACTCCTCTGTGCGCCCTGCAGGGGATCTTTAACAGTCCACTGTAGCACCGGCCTAAAGTGAGCAGCACCACTCCTTTGTGCGCCCTGGAGGGGATCTTTAACAGTCCACTGTAGCACCGGCCTAAAGTGAGCAGCAACACTCCTCTGTGCGCCCTGCAGGGGATCTTTAACAGTCCACTGTAACACCGGCCTAAAGTGAGCAGCACCACTCCTCTGTGCACCCTGGAGGGGATCTTTAACGTGACGTGCAGTCCACTGTAACACCGGCCTAAAGTGAGCAGCACCACTCCTCTGTGCGCCCTGGAGGGGATCTTTAACAGTCCAGTGTAGCACCGGCCTAAAGTGAGCAGCAACACTCCTTTGTGCGCCCTGGAGGGGATCTTTAACAGTCCACTGTAACAGCACTGAAGTGAGCAGCAACACTCCTTGGTCTACAGCCCTGGAGGGGATCTTTAACAGTCCACTGTAACAGCACTGAAGTGAGCAGCAACACTCCTTTGTGCGCCCTGGAGGGGATCTTTAACAGTCCACTGTAGCACCGGCCTAAAGTGAGCAGCACCACTCCTTGGTCTACAGCCCTGGAGGGGATCTTTAACATAACGTTCAGTCCACTGTAGCACCGGCCTAAAGTGAGCAGCACCACTCCTCTGTGCGCCCTGGAGGGGATCTTTAACGTGCCTCGGCTTCTCGCATTTAACCCTTGAGAACTGGCGTGAAAAATATAACGCGAGGACTGGCGCCATGGGTAAATCTCACCCGACCGTAAATAATATAGAATAACTTGAGTGTTCCAAAAGCTATGGACATGTTTCTTTTGCAGGGTGAAGTTCAAGGCTAGGAAGGAAGGTCCTGTAGGTGACAGGAAATAAGGGCTGACCAAAACCAAAATATAGAGCATTATTTAAGTTTAGGCTAGGGTCAAAAATACCCTCGCGCCAGTCCTCGCGGGTTAAGCACCCACATTTATTTAGTGTTATTATCACATGAACGAAATATTTAAAACATTTCAATACAGTGTGTACATATTCTTTTATTTAGAATCTGCAATAACAATAATTTAAATTAAAAAAAGGTAGAAACTAATGCGTACGTCAAGAATATAATCCCTCTGTCATCACCAGGAACTCTGATCGCTTGTAGAGAATATGATGAAAAATGTTTCCACCCTCAAATACCAAGTAACTGCACCGGGATTCGATCTTGGTCGCAGCAGGCGAGATCGTTATCACAGCGCCACGCAGCCACCCTCCAACCAAAATTTCTGCTTCATTTATATTAGGACTCAAACATTGTTCACTGCGACGGAACTAATTTGTCCTGTAACAAATGCTTTTCTAGACCTGTGAACATTAACCACCCGTTGTCATTGACAGCTAAGAATAGTCGTAACACACTGATACTGTAGAACAAGATAGCTTGACGTACGAAACTTGGCGTCTAGTTAAGTGTATCATCAATCCATGTTATTGTATCCAGAGTAGTGAACGGTCGGCCGACTGAAGATTACATTGCTAATATCAACCTGTTTTATTCATCTTCGCGTAAAGTAGTAGATGCTTTTCAGTCGGTCTACACGAGTGTCGCGCAAACATCATCAGGGCTCGTAGTTCCACTCGGTACTGTCTGAACCTCCCACCAAGGGCGCTCACGGTTGTCTCACCGCTCAAGTCTCGATAATACCCGGAATTCCTTATTGTCAGCAGCCAAGTCAAAGCCCTAGCTTCCCACGGTGGGTGAGTGGATATCGTGTCGGTCTACTAACCCCAAGATTGCAGGTTCGCTCCTGGCCGTGGTAAGTGATATTTGAAAGGCGGCAAAAATACGATACGCATGTCATACGATGTTGGCATTTCAAAGAACCCATTTGAATTCAGTAGGCCGTGTTCATAATGGCGAAATTAATCTCGGGAGTTTCCGCCAACACAAGTTCCTCATTTCTCTACTAGAAAGCGCTATGTCCAAGGAGCTCAGATATCTAACCTCCTTGACTTTCATAGTGATTCAAGGAACAACGAAATTCGACATGCAAGTTACCCTCTGGGTGTCAAATTACAAAGCTAGCACCCAGCACCCGAGGCCATACGATATTATTATTATTAGTAGTAGTAGTAGTAGTAGTAGTAGTAGTAGTACCGGGTGAGTTAGCCGTGGTCGTTACGGCATGACTGCTGGCAGTCGCTCATATCCGGGAGGCGTGGAGGTTCGAATCCCCCCGCCGGCAACCTTGAAGATGGTCTTCTGTGGTTTCCCATCTTCCTTCCAGGCAAATGCCAGGGTTGGTCCCTAACTATAGGCCACAGCCACTCCTCGTCCTTACATTCCAACTTCCCTCCCCAACGGTACTTGTAGCTCACCCATTGGGTGTCCGTCTGGAAGCAGCTACAAAACTGGCGAGCCAAACATGTCCTCGGACACTCCCGGCACTAAAAGCCATACGCTAAATATGTATATATACACTCACCGGCATAAAAAGCGAAACACTAGGAATCTGAGACAAAACGCAATGTTTCATACCTGGTATAAATTGAATGTTGTAACTTTTCAGGGACATGGCAATGTGTCGTGAGTTAACCATGAGTTAATTAGCTCATTTGAGAAGTTTCAACCCATTAATATTGATAATGTCTTTCAATTATTGTAGTAATTAAAGTAATTAACTTATGATACATTTTCATATTGTTGTAATGTCATAGTATTTCATTAATACGAACGGTCAAACATTGAGTTTCGCTTTTATTGCCGGCGAGTGTATATTATTAGTGCAATAAATGATGATAATAATTTTGTGGCCTCCGGAGAGGCCGAGTGCAGGTCTCTGGGCGACCCGCGAGTCGTAATGAGGATGTAGTGATGATGAACACCCAGTCCCCGAGCCACGGGAATTAACCCCAAGATAATAAAATCCCTGATGGCCAGGCCGGAAATCGAACCCGGGGCACTTCGGGCCAAAACCTAGCGCGCTAACCATTTAGCCACGGAGCCAGACGTGATGATGATTAGCCTATTCCACTTCTGTGAGTTGTTAGTACATTTTATGTGATTAGGTACGCAAACCCTAACTTCTACCGTAGCGGTTGTTTTGTTAGTAACTCTCACTATGCAAATTAAACAAACAGTCAAAAAACTGACAAGGAGAGGATGACGCCACGGAAACGAGCCGGGAACGTGTGGGAGAATAGGACTACACAAGTTTGAGGATTGATTTTAAACGTTCAATTTTTAAAACACTAAGGCCCATTGGCAAAACGCTCGTACATGGCCAAAATATTTTCTTATGAAGAGCTACCCTCCAAATTTGACCACTTTTCTAGAAAACCACTTGGCGACCTCTCCTTGTGAGTGATAATGTGGTTTTGTAGACTTGGCTGTAGGCTACTCTTCCTCGGTCCCGGGAATAGCGAGAGGTATGAAGATGACACAGTGTTGCGACGTGTACAGTCGACTGTTATTGGTCTTTTAACCTCGCTCTGACGCTAAGTAGCGAGTGGCACAGACGAGTCTTGTAATTTAAATCACTAGCATGTTATTACGAGGGGGATGGGATGCATATTTGATGGTCGCGGAGCATCACTAATGCAGGATCCCCGCGTGTCGACCCGCTCAAATAGACCACCTTGTCTTGTCGAGACAAAACACACCACATGTATTACCGATATGGTCGACAATCGATATTATCGTTTTCTGTTCTGATCAGGGTTGTAACGCCATCACTGGCACCAGTAACTAGAGCCCAAGGTTGCGGGATCAAATACTGGATCAGTCAGTTACCATTTGAGGGAATTACTTGCACCTTAAGTGGACACGGAACAAAAAATCATATGAAAATACCATTTTTTAAATTTTGAATTCTGTATCTGTGATCATTTCCCTATCCAATGGTGTATAAATTATGATAATCCTCCTCTTGGAAGTATTTTTAATCGATTTATTTTGTAAGATAATGCATAGGCTCCATGTTCTCGCAAGACAGGTTATTTGACATTTAGACTGATAAAAGCTGTATTCTTTATTGTATATGCCAGGAGAAACCTTGTAACCACGTCAATCATAATCAAACAAATGACAGTCAACAATCGAATCCACAACAATGCTTCCACAAAGAAAATCCACAGCATTATATTTCCCTCCTGTATTTAAATTTACCCCTCTCCTGCCAAAAACTATGTTTGTGCTAATAAGGACCAATCAATTTGGTGCATATGACGGTGTGGCATCATTTAACCAGGGAAACAGCACAAAATGTCAAGCACTACAAGGACTGTCGGGACGCCATGCTGCGACTCGACCTAGAAAGACTCAGATATGCCGAAATAGCTGTCAAAACTTTGCATCAGAAGGCCAGGCAAATCAGGAGAGCTAGTAAGACAAGGCTAGAATATGAAATGGAAGAGGACATCGATAATCCAAGCTATGCACTAGTGCAGTGACTTTAAAGGCCATTTCCCGAAAGTTAGTTTTTTTTTAAATACAGAGAATTCAAACTTTCAGAGATCCTTTCTATTGCTGTTGTGTGCATGCTGAAAGAACTATAATTGTTGTACGTCAGATATTAGGTCTTTTATTACGGTATGAAGTGGCAAAAAATGCCAAAATGTGTAATTTCAAAATAATAATTCAAAAATCAAAAAGTATTTCATAGAACTCACAAGCTGTTGTGTCAGGACCAAGCCAAGATATGTTGGTACATGCTGTGTAATTTCAAGTGTATATCTGTAATAGGGTTTGAGAAAAATGTACCCTTTTGAAGCATGATTTAACATTATCAGCATAGGGCGTTCCGTGTCCCCTTAAAGATCCCTTTCCGCGATAAATTCCGTCACCCTAGCGACTCTAAAAGCTAAAAGGGACGTAAATCCATTCTGTTTTGGAAGACCAACAAATAGTCGAGGTAGTGTGCGAGGATGCAGCCGTGAAGTGGGTCATGAAGCCGTGGTGCGTGGGTCGTAGAGAGCTGGGCCCACTGCCCATTAGCAGCGGGTAGGAGGTAGGAGGAAGAACGAGCGCGTGCTAGCACACTACAGTCATCAGCCCCGAGCACACAGCCCACATCATCCAAATACTAGGACATTCGAGAAGTAATGACAACACTGTTGTCTATCAGCGATCCTAGTCGTGATCGGTATAATCTTGTGGCATATTGTTGAGCAGTCGGTAATATTAAAAGTCTCGAAATAGCTGATATTTGTGAAAACATTAACTGTTTCTCACATTCAGTAATACCGCCCTAAAATGATGTTCAGTAGTTATCAACAAAGGTGCTTCATACTTCACTACTTTCGAGCATTGCAAGAAGCTTGTGGAAGAGGGAAGTCCTAACTTATCGAAACATTGTAAGATGGGTGGAAGCTTTTCGTCAACACAGAGCACGTGTTGGTAGGCCCGTTGCTTCAACTCACGATCTCCATGTTCAGACTGTAATTATTATTATTATTATTATTATTTATTTATTTATTTATTTATTTACCAAACATTGTGGCTCTTATGGACGGCAGATAGAGAAAGGTCAAGCCCCACATACACAGCAGTGTCTCCATCTCCGTTCATTAAATCTACACAAATCTGAAATGTTACATATATACAATTTAGAACTTGACATTTGCTATATACACATAATGTGCTGTACACGACGTCTATATCATACAATTCATTAAAAAAAAAGGGAAGATGCAGGCACGCCGAAGCCGTCGGATTTTTTAAGAGCGTTAAAAATCCCTCAGTATGCCTTCCTTCGGAGGGGAAGGAAAGCCGGCGGTCCCATGTCATAGATTTATGGCATGTTAAAGAACCTTAATTACACCTGTGTGAAGCTAAATTGGATAGGTTAAGAATGTAAACAACACTCTTAGGTTTCTACGCTCGTTGCCAAGAGCCGACTGCGGTGGCGTCTAGTAGCTACGTTCTGAACTTGGCCTAGTAGTCGTTGACGGTGGCGTTTGGCGGCAAAAGGAGGAACTATTTGAAAAATTCTAAGTTGCAGTCTGTACTTAAATTAAAAAAACAGATACACACACTAATACAGCCGTCACAATTAACACCGGTTATCAGACAGATTCTACACACACCCAAAGTGCACGGGGCTACATGACTAAGGAACCAACCACACATATACACGCTCACACACGCACACATACACTCCCACTCACTCAGCAAGTTGCATTATATATATATTCAATTTACATTGGGTTTTAGTCCCTTTGTGAATACATTAAACTGTTTCTCATATTCAGTACGTTAAAGATGTTCAGTAGATATGAAGAAAGGTGCTTCATAGAAATCCAAGTTGCAAGAGGAAAAAGTGCAACTCTGTGCTTTAGAGCATTGCAAGAAGCTTGCGTGAGAGAAGTCCTTCCTTGTCGTTATTGCAAGTTGGGTGGAAGCCTTCCGTCATGGCAGAGCACGTGCTGGTAGACCCGTTGCTGCTACTGATGATCTCCATGTTCAGCCTGTAAGGGCATTATTCGAAAAGGACAGGCGCTGGACATGTGTGGAGATTTCCAAGGAACTTGGTATTGCAGCAGCGTCTGTCCATCACATTTTAAGAAGAAGCTGAGGATGCGGAAAGTTTGTGCCGACTGGGTTTCGCGCATTCAGTAATAGTGGAAAGTGGCAGCGAATGGGGAGAGCAAGAAGGTGAGGCCTTTCTTCGTCGCGTTATCACACGCTCGTATACACCTGAGCTGAACCGACAATCAAGCGGATGGCGACGCCCAATGCATTGCAGGATCCTTTGAACCTGATGAGTATTGTGTGTTATGATCATCCTGGCGTCGTCAGCCCATTGGAAGACCTATTATGTCACCTGACAATGCTCGTTGCCACAACAGTGTTTACAAGATGGAACTGGGAATCACTCGAACAATCACCAAATTAACCTGACATGACCCCTTGTTATTACAATTTATTCTCAAAGATCAAAGAACCTCTACGAGGCGTTCGATTTCAATCAAGAGTTGACATCCAGAGAGCATTTATTAGTATGGAAGTTACATGTGATTCAACATTAAACCTATCACCACGCGTAGAATCATGTTGGCAGCACTGTCCTATGTCCATTACCGAAAATTAACCTAAATTTGCAGGTGTATATACAGTATATGCAAAGTTTAGAACTGTTGGCCTGCATACTTTCTGATAAATTGAGATTAGGATAAAAATGTATAGAGTGCATTTTTCAACAGTTGGCAGCCCTGTTGACACTAAAAAAACGGCCATTTACAGTATATCTGCTCCAGTGCGCAAATCACATACCAAATTTGATTGAAATCTAATAGATAGTAGGGTCTATGGAAGTTACATGCATTTAAAGATTGGACCTATCAGCAGGCATAGAATCATGTTGGCAACACTCTCATGTATGGTCTCCTGTAAATTAGTCTTATGTAATATTATCTAGTCTATATGTGTGTCAACTTGGGAACAATTCCCATGCATATCTTTTGAGATATTGCGATTTTTCAGCAGTTGGTATCACTGACGCCATTTTCGAATATGGCCGTGAGATTTTCAGGCATAGGTCTTCACTCATACCAAATTTGGTTTCGATAGCTGTGGCCGTTTAGGAGTTGATAGGGGGAGGGGACAGACACACATTTGCCCGGATCGATCTCATAAGTCTACTTTTTCCTAATTTTTACAAAATAGGCTAAAAAACGGTCGTTCCATGACGTTATTTTAAAGTGGTATTTCTGGTGTGTGTGCGAGTATTTTTTGTCATTGATGTTTTAAATGAAGCGGGCATTTCATGCTTGATTAAAAGTTGAAAAAGTTTTAAAAATTGATTCTGTCTGTTCTGCTTCAATGTGACAAAACTGAGCCATCATAATAACATCTCTTTCGGCGCCGGTAGTTGTTATCAATCCAATTGCTAAACAGGTAATATTGTGCGTGCATGATTATGAGAGTTTTGTGCCGGTTTGAAGAAGTACTTCTGCTAGTATTTTACAATTTATAAAAGATGAATAAATGCACCGTAAGCCCCAAATATCTTGGATACACCACGCCACTGTATGCTAAGTAGGGTAGCTGCAAAGCATTGTGTAGAAAAAAGTGACTGTCAGTCTGAATGACTAGACTTTGTATCATTTTAAATGCTACAAATGCTGAAAAATGCTAGAAAGGCTGGAGGCTTCTCGCTTCGCTCGAAGCCAAAGACTCTTGACATGTTAGAAAATTATCTGCATAATACTTATCTCGCTTATCTTGTTTCAAATTACTCGCGAAGGGCAAGTGCAAACCAAGGGCAAAGCAAGGTCCAGCGCGGGGGATGCCGCACGCTCACCAGAGCGCGCGGGGACGTACCCCTTCCATCCAGTCTAAAAACACTTATAGTGGGCGATGTATTGAAGATGCTCTCACGGACATTTTTGTAGAACTTTTCATGCTGACCAATTCTTACGCTCATAGTATATTGATATTTTTAACGGTTTGCCCAGCGTAAGCTTAAGAAGCGCACGGACGCCAAGTTTGTTTTCGACCTTTTCACTGAAATCGTTACTGCTTGGCTTCCTTTGATCATACATAAATTATTTTCTACAGAATCTTTCCTCGAGATATCCTTTACGGAATGGTGAAAACCGCATCAAAATCCATCCAGTGGTTCTCGAGATTACCCGTGACATCCAAGAATCGGGGATCTTTGTCTACTAAGTAGAGATTGTCGGGGTACACATGCACCGAGCGGTACTATGACGTCACACACCTCAGTGCATCTGAGTACATTTCGTCCGTCACCTTAACGTAACGCCAGACCCCAGCCTAACGACGAAGTCGACAAGATCATTTAAAATGATAAAATGGTGTGATTACATTGCATCGCTTAGATGGCACTTTAAACACTGCTAGGACGATGCGGTTCATCAGCGCCATCTACAATATGCATTTCCGGATATCTATACTAGTATAATAAAGCTGAAGAGTTTGTGTGTTTGTGTGTTTAAACGCGCTAATCTCTGGAACTACCAGTCGGATTCGAAAAATTCTTTTAGTATATGATAGCCTGATTCAAGAGGAATAGTTTAGGCTATGTAGCATTAGGCTACACTTCTCAGGTAACCTTAAAGATTGCTTTTTGTTCAGTAAGTTGGAAGAACAAGCGCTCCAGAACGGCTTCAATAATACCGAAGTCTATTGTTGCCTGGCAATGCGGGCTGCTTATAAATTGCAGTCACGGGGAGTAATTAGTGCAAAAAGATTTCTTAGGCCCCTTAAAACAGTTATCGTGACAATAGTATGCCTCTGTATAAGGGCGATGGTGTTGGGGCAGTACATTGAGGTTATCAGCTGCAATAAGCGTTGGTGCTTTCAAATTTACTTTCATTTATTCCGATCCTTATCCTTGAGCACTCCACTTCTATAAAACAAATAAATCCACCGGGCGAAGCCGGGCACTACTGCTAGTACTGTATATTCGTGTCAGGAATCACTACCTGACAGTTTCCGTTCACGTTGTATACAAAAGTGATTTCGCGGGCGACCCAGCGTCAGGAACATAAATCGTATTGATGATGATATTATTATTTGATACAGCCACCTATGGACTACAAACACACAATCATGAGCCACGAGACCTACTCTTTACGTGGAATCCGAACCACTTTGAAAATATCACATGCATTGACCCGGAATCGAACCCCGTCCGCCGTGGTAGGAGGCCACCACGCTCATGCCTAGTATAGGGAGAACAATAATAATGTTCGGAGAAAGGTGAATAATAATAATAAAAATAATAATAAAAATAATAATGACGTGTGGTCTCCGGAGAGGACAGGTACAGGTATCGCGCTTCGTGATGAGGATGAAATGAATGCTAAAGACTGTCATAAACATCCAGTCCCAGAGGTAGCGCCAAGTGCGAGACTCAGGACCGACCGACTGCACATTAGTACTGACCCCAGTCAAGGAGATAGCAGACACAGGTCAAGGAGAAGCACGAAGCATCGTACCATATCCACTGGCAATATATTGAAGATTACAATTGTGAAGAAGCTGTGGAATGATATCGTTGATTCCATGCTTTGAATATTTATTTCAACAATAGGCTATAATTCCACTGCTTCTTCACAATTTTTCAATGTTCCTTCTTCAAGCTCATTTTATATCAAGATTTATTTCTTTCACATTTAACATATTTTTTTTTGTAACAGATCTGTATTTTTTAAATTTTAGTGTATGTGTTTTTTAGCTTTTAGAAGATTCCTTTGAAATGGTTTTAAGAACAACCTTCTTTTATGGTAGCCTAATATGTTTAATGTAGCCTACTGTGTCTTGCATTTCTATTTATATTATTATTATCCACAGCCTGCTTCCAGTCTCCGACCGGGTCAGGAATGGAATGAATGAAGCCCCCATCTAGCGGCGAGGATATTAACTGTGCCGGCTGCCGAGGCCTGACGCACTCCTCTGGGGCAATGATTAAATGAATGACAGATGAAATGAAATGATAGTGGAGAGTGTTGCTGGAATGAAATTTTAACAGGGAAAACCGGAGTACCCGGAGAAAAACCTGTCTGCCTCCGTTTTGTCCAGCACAAATCTCACATGGAGTGACCGGGATTTGAACCACGGACCCAGCGGTGAGAGGCCGGCATGCTGCCGCCTAAGCCACGGAGGCTTCATTATTATTCATATTATTATTTGCGCTGAGGAAACCTGTACATTAAAAAGTACAAATTAATATCGACTTAAGGCTTTTAATCTTCAGAACTTATTAGGCTAGTAGTTTATTTTAATATTAAAATGATTTCACAACTTTTCCGCCTGTTAAGCCACACCAGTTACCATGATTTAATAGTGTACTGTATACAATCTCAGTCCAGTTATGAAGGCCTTGCACCGTACACGTGCTTGAAGAGATACACACCAGATGTCTGAACATAAGGTGATCAATCCTTGCTTTAAAGACGGATAGCTATAAAAACAATCGGTTCCAATTCTCCATCAAGCCGTGACTCAGAGCGTCACGATGCTAGAGCGTAGCAAACGTCCATATAGCATGACCGCGAGTCATTTGTCTCCGTCAGCGCGCCAGCAGAGGGGGCGTGGTTCACATCTCACATGCACATTCGCCTCGCACACTTCACAGGTCTCTGGGACATTACACCGGCAACCTTGAGGATGGTCTTCTGTGGTTTCCCATCTTCCTTCCAGGCAAATCTCGGCCTTACATTCACACTTTCCTCCCCAGACAGCACTCCACACGCGACGGAATTTGTAGCTCACCGCATAGAAGTAGCTACAAACTCTGGAGAGTCGAACATGTCCTCGGACACTCCCGGTACTAAAAGCCAAACGCATGGCAGCATGAATGCAAACAATATTTTAATGTCATTTCCATTAGCAAACACTTCCCGGTGCGTGCGTGTGCGGTTACGATTGCTAAAACTTCAGTCAAATCCAAACAAGGACCGTCCGGTAGAGGCACAAAAACATGAAGCCATCTCCCGACCGCTCTGAGATAACAGACTCTTGAGCAGCAAATACCAATAAGCGATAAGCCGGACACATCACGCCTACCGTACGGTTGCGTATCACAAGGGACTAAAGGCTACTGACGTAAACAAAGCATACATAAAATGATTTAAGAAATAAAGCCTACGATCAGCGGTCGAAGTTACACGTCTCACCAAATGCACATTTGCATTGTAGATTTATTGAGACAGGTCGTAATGCCTGAAATCTCGATTGCCATCAATAATATGGATAAAATGACTACTTCCACAAACGGATTTTTAGTTTTGCTTGTTAGTCAAGATGTATATTGACTATTTTGTATTAATATAGAGAAAACAATGATACTTATAAACAGATGCAATGAGATAATAATAATAATTCCACTCTGTCTATCTCTGGTCTTCTATGCTCTTTGACGTGCATATTCTTTCTCATTGGAAGTGCTGCCACAGATTCAAGTAATCAAAATGTAATATTAAATTTACAACTAAATCATTAGGAAAATCTACTTTCAAACATTAGGCCTGACAATCACAAGCTAGTGAACGATTATATTTAAAAGGGAAACAAACATTATTTGGCCACCATTTGAAATATAGGTTACACACGACAACTTATTAATTAATTACTAAGAAATTAATAACTTGGCCACACATATTCCAAAGATTTTCTCTACAATACCTGTCAAATACACATCAAGCATCATCTAACTTATTCAACAAACAATACATATTTTCACATACATATCTCCTCATTGGTATCCGGACATATCGTACCACGGACAAAACGTACCACTTGATTTTCGAGGACATAACGTACCACCTAGGCCGTTATCTACCTAAGAACGATTTTCCTGTAATCCCCAAATATTTACGCTAGGGCCTAACGTACCACCTGATGTCAGGCGGGCATTCCAGTTACAGGTTCATTACCACATAAACATCAGTGGCGATCACACTGTGCGGCTTTAAACATTTTGGTATTGCAACATGGAGTTGTGTACAGCGAATAAGGGCGGTTTATGTGCCACTTCGACGGATGAAGTACGAATTTTACATTGAAAGTTCAAAGAGAAAGAAGAAATATGTCAAGCATGATGAACGGCTTGACAGAATAATGAAGCGGTATGAAGAGAATGGAAACTTGAAATCTTGCTTGAGAGCTCTCATATTTGCAGAACTTGGAATGAAACTTCTAATGGCGAACTTGCTATTCACTTAGAATGAAACATCCCATGACGAACTTGCTATTTGCTAGGATATAAAACCCACAAAAAACAATTTTAAAAAAAGTAAAGAAAACGAAAAATGACCAGAGCTTAACCACAGCTGATTTTAAACACACCAAATTATTTATAAACATTTTGCCAGTCCGAAGCCTGGATAAAGTGTGATGTGAATCCAAAATCTTATCATATTTTATATTAGTTTATGTTATGATATTACCCACGTATGTATTACCAGGATTAATTGAGCAATTCCGAGCAAGTGGCCGTGCGGTTAGGGTTTCATGCACCCTAAATACTTCCCACTCTACTTTATGTCCTATAACCCTCCCCACTTCTACGCTATTTTATCATTTCAAATGATCTTACCGACTGAGCGGTTTGAATGTGCACTAAATATTGACTTTAGGTGAAAGTAAATAGTTTATTATAATTAATTAAATAAATAAATGAAGAAATAAATGGCCATCTAACTGTAGAATGTTGCTGCGACATATAAGTTGTGTGTGTGATGGCTGAGCTATTGTAGTGTGTGTATCTGCAAATTTGGGAAGGAAGCAGCCGTGGTCATCTGGAGTACTACCACTTCCAGGATGCGCGATGCGGGAATTGAACCCGCCTCTTCATAGTATTGCCTCATGAGGCTGAGTATAACACATTCTATGTACAGTCACTCCAACAAGGAATGAGCGCACTCTTGATAACTTCTCCAGAACCATGACAGCGCTGTCACAGAGAGAGTGTGGTTCCCCAGCGCCGAAATACCCCAAGAACGCACAATAAAAAAGGTAGACTACCGGTATATGGTTTAGTAGAAAACAGGATCGGCAACACAACTTGGGTTACAGGCTTGCGGCGAGATGAAGGTCACAACCGAAGGCTGGATTCACGAACAGGGACACAACACTAAAGTCTGTTCGCCGAGTCGAGATAGCGGAAGTAAACACAGTTGTGATTGCAGGGCTGCCCGCAAGGGGCGCATAGAGCTGTGTATAGTCTACATATGAAGCGGGCTGAGATGCTACAGCGCGGTTGTGATAGCAGGGCTGCCCGCAAGGGGCGCATAGAGCTGTGTATAGTCTACATGTGAAGCGGGCTGAGATGCTACAGCGCGGTTGTGATAGCAGGGCTGCCCGCAAGGGGCGCATACAGCTGTGCATAGTCTACATGTGAAGCGGGCTGAGATGCTACAGCGCGGTTTATTTATTGTTCGTTCATGTATTTAATTAATTAATAAGTTGTTAACTGCTTAGGACAGGCAGCACAGCGCCAAGTGCAGCAAGAAGGGCTACGGCATGACTAATGTTCTCGGAGCTTCTTGGCCACCCCTATCCAGCAGAACCGATGACGTGAACTGAGCGTGTTTCCCTGTCCAGGCAGTCAAGTGACCACGTGCAAGTATTTACGCGCACTATCTCGACTCGGCGAACAGACTTCATGTCTTTCTTTTGTTACGTTGCACACCCTGCTGCAAACACAAACACATCAACACTAATATATAAAAATCTAGCAGTGCTTGTTTGTTATTCTTTCACGGAAGACCTACTCAACCGATTTAGCTGAAATTTTGTGCAAACATAGAGTAGTAGGAAGCCTCCGTGGCTCAGGCGGCAGCACGCCGGCCTCTCACCGCTGAGTCCGTGGTTCAAATCCCGGCCACTCCATGTGAGATCTGTGCTGGACAGAACGGAGGCAGACAGGTTTTTCTCCGGGTACTCCGGTTTTCCCTGTCAAAATTTCATTCCAGCAACACTCTCCACTCTCATTTCATTTCATTTGTCATTCATTTAATCATTGCCCCAGAGGAGTGCGTCAGGCCTCGGCAGCCGGCACAGTTCATATCCTCGCCGCTAGATAGGGGCTTCATTCATTCCATTCCTGACCCGGTCGGAGACTGGAAGCAGGCTGTGGATTTTCATTTTCATAGAGTAGTAGAAGGTGCTACCACGTTCCGCCCAGCGACCATGGTAGCTTGCCCACGTTTCTCGCTGCAACATTTTCGCTTTCGATTCAAAATGTATTAACTCAGGTTCGGGGTGACACACACACCCGGACTAGGACGTGTTTACATAATGTAACTAAGCCACCTTTTCCACTAGACCTGGGCCTCACAGTTTGACAAGGAAGAAAGAAAGAGGTGTGCACTGAACCTATTATATTATCTACACCCCGATTAGTTTCCATACACCCGCGGTGTAACCGTGCATCGTGCAGTGCGACCGCGCGGGCAGCTGCAGCAAGTCCGGGGATCGTAGGTTCAAATCCTGGCACTGATAGTGGCTATCCTCCAGGCAAATCCTGGGATAGTATCATATTACAAATTTCCATCCCTTTCCCTAATATAATACTACAGTATACACGTTATCGCTCAGGTTAAACACACGACTTCGGTGGCGTAGTCGGTAGCATGCTGAGCTTCTATGCCCAAGATCGCGGGTTCAAACCCGGCCGAAGTCGTCGAATTTCTCAAGAGCGTTCAAATAATTCAGAATGCCTTCCTTCGGTGGGGGGGGGGGAGGGAGGGAGTAAAGCCGGGGGGCCCATATCATAGATGTATGGCATGTAAAAGAACTTTCCACCAACTACACTTGTGTGAAGCTAAATTTCTAGGTTAGAGTTCGATGAAACGCTCTGTCAAAGTACCAACGTTTACAACTAGATGCCAGTGACATGTGGTATCGAAAATTGGAACTACTTGAAATTGAACGGATTGTAGCTCACCCCCATAGGTGTCCGCTTGAAGCGGCTACAGCCTCAGGCGAGCCGAACATGCCCTCAGACACTCCCGGCACTAAAGCGCAGACGATAGATAAATAAATAAATAAATAAATAAATAAAATAAACACACGGGGCTGATGACCAAGCTGTCGCTAGCCCCTACAATGAATGAACACACAGTGTTTGTGCCCAATTGAACTAAAAGCCACAAACAAGGCTCACTGAATTATATCGCCATTAGGGGAAGCCAAGCAGCGGAACACAAATATCGAGGCTAGGCCCTCTTTCAGTCGAATTACATTGCTTACAATCTGCTGCCCTTAAGGGCTCCTTTCACTCTGCTCTTTAAGGGTTTACAGTTTTCAACTGTTATATTTCTGTGTCTTACTTAATGCGTTATTTATAATGCTTTATTAAGCGGGACTTGGGGTTTTATCGTTAATGGTTTTTATTTTTTGGCTTTTATGTCATTCCTTATGGTGGACTAATACTGGTTTTGCCTTTTGAGCTGTGAGAGTGGATTTCGGGTCAGGTACTGATGGTAATGACTAGGGGGCGGATTTCTAAGAGAAGTCATATTTTTTCCCTTAACATTATATCTTATAGTCTTGTATTTTCAACACGTTTCCAAGCATGATAACCAAAATTAAACAGGTTTTATTGGGCAAATAAATGCATATTTAGGATTTCTTAAGTTTTATGGGATATTTTGAAAAAAAAAATCATTATAAACGACATATTTTGGTAATTTTCATTTGAATTTCGTTTTATAAAAATCAGAATAAGCCCTAGAAATTATTGTTCAGGATGGACTGGAATATACTACTGAAGAACCATTCTAAAGTAGTGTATGGAATGTTTCTAACAGGTAGGAGCTGGGTCAATTCCTGGAAACCGGCCTATTGTTTACACGGAAGCAGAGGTAATTCTGCAGTTATTTGTCATCGTTCTTATCTCTCTCCTTCCACCTTCAACACCTTGGTAACCTTGGTCACTCATTAGGGAGCTTCAGTCATTCAGTTCCTGGGCCGATAACCTAGATGTTAGGCCCCTTAAAACAACAATTATTATCATCAACAACATCATTCAGATCCTTTCAATATGCCTAAAACGAAAGTCTCAATTTGTGGGAAGTTGCAAAGTTTAGTTCACGAGTTAGGTGAAAACATATTCAGTACGGATGGAGTAATAAAAGTGATTCTATGTAACGTAGATGCCATTCATTAAGCCATATTTTGAATTTTATAGGTCGTATTTTTATGTTTTTAGGTCATAAATGCATACATATTTCATACATTTTTAGGTCATAGAAATCCGCCCCCTAGTAATGACTATCAACCCTCACCGCGGCATTAGATGTTGATTTTGCTCTAAGTCGTAGCAGCTTCAGCTTGGTGGTAATACAAATAATAGTTATAAGAGTGAAAAGTGGTTTAAGATGTTAAAATAAAGCTTTTAGGAAGAGAGAAAGACCGCTAGTGGGTTGTAGAATGGAAATGGTAGACCTAAGGCTTTCACTCAGCTACGAGTTCCAGTGTCTGCAACAAACATCGTGGTAGCCATGATTGAACTCAACAGTAAGAAATCATCATGTTTGTAGTGATTGGGGGTAACGTTCTCGCCTGCTGTTCCCAAGGTAGCAGGATCCATTTCAGGCACAGTCAGTTGGTATTTGAGGGTGCACCAATGCGAGGAAGTAGATTTACGGGCACATTGAAGATCCTCTTCGGGGAAAATTCCGGCACCGTTAAAAACTTCATAAGTTAAAAGGGACGTAAAGCCAATAGCATTATTATTATTATTATTGCTTGCCACGGTGGGTGAGTGGTTATCGTGTCGGACTGCCAACTCCAAGCTTGCAGGTTCGCTCCTGGTCGTGGTAAGTGATTTTTGAAAGGCGACAAAAGTCAAGACATGCATGTCATGCGTTGTTGGCATGTTAAAGAACCCATTTGAATTCAGTAGGCCGTGTTCATAGTGGCAAAATTAATCTCGGAGTTTCCGCCAACACAAAGTTCCTAATTTCTCTACTAGAAAGCGCTATAGTGTCAAGGAGCTTAGATATCTAACCTTCTTGGCTTTCACAGCGCTCCAAGGAATAGCAAAATTCGACATGCAAGCTGCCCTCTGGGCGTGAAAATAACAAAGCTTGCACCCGGTACCGATGCCATACGATATTATTATTATTATTATTATTATTATGTTAGTAGGCTTATATTTGAGGTGACGCGGACTATACGACCCGATGGTTGCTGCACGAAGCTCGACTGTCCCCACCTATTAGTACTCTCTCTCGTGAACAGAAATACAAGAGGGGAATTGTTTCTGGAGGAAACGTCGAGTAGAAACAGTGATTGCCCTTCCTTTAACGTGAAACGAACCGTGTAATCAGAGTCCTCAAAGACCTATTTCATGACTAGGACATTACCTTTTACAGCGGCTTTTGAGTTTGGAAAACTGACAGTGAAATTCGAAGTTTTTAAGTAACGATAACACTCATGCAGTAATTTCAAATTGCGCTGAGTAAGACATCTTCACACACGGATGTAACGCTTAACAATTACCTCGATACAATTCATTCGCGTGTTTTGTCGCAAATTTGAATGCGATTCGAATAAAGTATGAATCATTTTTTGAAAATTTGGTTAATCTGACATTGGGTAGAGTTGAATGGCATTGTGTTAAGGTCTAGTTTAGGTCCTGCACTGAGGTGGCGGGTGTCGAACAGAATGTTAATATAATGAGGCAGCCAGAAACTCAAGTACGAGGGGAGCGAAGGAATCTCTTTCAGAGTGGAGGGCGTCACTAACTTCGAAAAACGTTGCTTCAATGCTTTTTAGATTTCCATTCAAAACGATCACAGGTCACGTAATGCGTGCGCTAGGGGGAAGAAAAGGCAGAGAGACAGGAGCACTCGATTCACGGATCGTAAACCCACAGAATGTAAACAGGGCGTTTTAAAAATGAGGTGTCGCCTTTTCCTACGAATATGTCAATCTGAAATCGCAAGGTTTAGTGCAACAATAATATTCTAACGCTCGGGTAAATGCCATATATAGGCTTGCCATACGTCCCGGTTTGACCGGGACAGTCCCGGTATTTTGCTCTTGTCCCGGTGTCCCGCCCGGTTTTATCAATGTCCCGGAAAACGGCTGTAAGGTGTAAAAAGGGAAAGGGTGTTTTCTCTAATGAACACATTAATGAAAGAGTCCACGGCAAGAACATTGATTGTTTGTAAAACTAACTTTGGCCTTTTTGCTATGATTTTTATGAAAAGGTCAAGCTTAAGAAAGACATTTTGAAAAAAGTACATTCAAGTCAAAAATATGAGTGGTTTGAAAACTAGGATTAACATTGTTAACTCATTAATTGATTGTTTTTGTAGTTAGACAACAAGTTGTAGTTTTTCAAAAAATAATAAAACTTAGTAATTGTTAAATTAAACAATTTTAGTATTTTAAATTGTATTTTATTAACACTTCTTTCTAGATGGTAGACCAGAAAAAAAATCATTAAAAGGGAAAAATTATATATTTTTATGTAGCAAAAATTCCTTTATTTTTATTTTTAAAAGGTGTGTAGAATTAACAATTTAGGCTGCCAGATTCCCCCCTCCCGTCACTTGCGAGGCTTAAAAAAAAGTCTTAAAACTCACCATTTTGCTTCTACTTTTTAAAGAAATTCCCGGGGGGGGGGGGGGATCCCCGGACCGCCCCAGACCCCCCGGTAAGGCCATCCCCTATTAATGTGTCCCGGTTTCACTCACCAAAAATATGGCAAGCCTACATATACACTATGTTACCTTCAGAGGCCGTTAACATGTAAATTGCAGCCGTGCGCGGATACAAGAACGGTTCTTCCCATCCGTTCCATACCTTTATCCAGAACCGCATCCGCGAGTATCTGCGAAATGCAATTAGGCCTACTTATACGGAAACAGTCAAAGAAATAATAATAATAATAATAATCCATAACGTAGAGAAAGGAACATTTTACGAAACATTTTGGAATCTGTTGACATCGAATATAGAGTTATGTACTAGGAAGTGAAGCCTCCGTGGCTTAGGCGGCAGCACGCCGGCCTCTCACCGCTGGGCCCGTGGTTCAAATCCCGGTCATTCCATGTGAGATCTGTGCTGGACAAAACGGAGGCAGACAGGTTTTTCTCCGGGTACTCCGGTTTTCCCTGTCAAAATTTCATTCCAGCAACACTCTCCACTATCAGTTCATTTCATCTGTCATTCATTTAATCATTGCCCCAGAGGAGTGCGTCAGGACTCGGCAGCCGGCACAGTTCATATCCTCGCCGCTAGATGGGGGCTTCATTCATTCCATTCCTGACCCGGTCGGAGACTGGAAGCAGGCTGTGGATTTTCATTACTAGGAAGTCATTTTTGAAAGCTTTTGTCTGGTGCGTGGCGCTCTATGGAAGAGAAACTTGGACTATTGATGCAGCAGAAAAGAGGGGAATTGAAGCATTTGAAATGTGGTGTAACAGGAGAATGATGAAGATCAAATGGGTAGATAGGGTAACAAACGAAGAGGCATTAAGACGAGTGGGAGAGGAGAGATGTTTATGGCGACTGCTAATGAAGAGAAGAGATAGGTTAGTATGACACGAATTAAGACCCCCAGAAATAGCAAGCTTAGTTATTGAAGGAAGAAATAAAGAATAGAGACTCCGATCACCCACTGAAAGAGAATCAGAAGCAAGGTCATTAACTCTGCAGCACTGATGAGCTAACGTCCATAAGTAAAAACATTACAAAGTTATCTGCAAAACAAAGGAGAATAGCGATACATTAGCCGTAAAATTCGGCAGTAAAACTTCGTTTTATGATCTTATTTCGCTCTCGATACCTGTCCTTGAGTAATCAAGGAAACTCAAATTATAACGAACAGATTATAAGAATGTTCTTGAAATGTAAAATACGACTTTTGAATAACGAGCATATTGAGTAAATATCGCAAAGAACAATAGTGTCGAGGCATATAGGGTGTCCCAGATACACCGTACCGCACTTCATGTCGCGGAGCAGAGCATATAGGGTGTCCCAGATAGATAGATTTATTTTGACTGGCAAGATTAGGGTCATTGGGCCCTCTCTTCCATCTAACCAGATTATACAAATAATAAATGATGAACAATACAAATACAACTTAAATCTAACAATATTACAATATTGATATAATATAAAATACATATGAAATGGATTAGCTTGATAATATACAATACAAATACAACTTAAATCTAACAATTTTACAATATTTATACAGTATAAAATACATATAAACTGGATTAGCTTGGTGGTGTAGGCTGTAAATTGTTGCATTGTTAGGGTGAATAACTAAGATACTTAGGAGTAAGTTTAAAATTACAGTAAGGTAAAGGAAATAGGCTACTGAAAAAAAGTAGACTAATGATGGTGATGAAGATGATGATGAAGACAATTAGTCGTTACTGAAGGAGGTTATTTAGATATCTAAATAGAGAGTAAATGAGAAAGTGAGAATTGGAAAGTTTGAATATATGTAATACGACGTAAGAATATAAGCATAAATGTTGAGTTCAGCTTTCATTTACTTAGTGAGTATGTACTGCTGGCAACGCTGCTTGAAGCTGGACGGGGTTGCTCCTCTGACAGAGCGAGGCAGATTGTTCCACAGTCGTGCAGTAGCAACAACGAAGGAGTTGGTATAGCTTACTGTACGGTGTATGGGTATCAGCAAGAGTGTGTCGTTTTTTGACCGTGTTCCAAGAGTATGCTCGTACGAGAGGCGGTGAAGCTGAGAGTGCAGGTAAGCTGGAGTTGAAGTTGAGAGTATTTGTTGAAGAATACATAAAGAATGGAGGTCGCGGCGTTGATTTAGACGTAACCAGTTAAGTTGCTCATAAGCGGGGGTGACATGGTCATAGTACCGTAAATTAAATATGTAGCGTACACAGGCATTTTGTGCATGTTGGAGTTTGTTTTTAAGAGTAACAGTGAGATCTTTGTATACCACATCGCAGTAATCAAAATGAGGCAATATTAGGGAGGAAACAAGTCGTTCCTTTAATACACGAGAGAAAATACACCGTACCGCACTTCATGTCGCGGAGCAGAGCATATAGGGTGTCCCAGATACACCGTACCGCACTTCATGTCGCGGAGCAGAGCATATAGGGTGTCCCAGATACACCGTACCGCACTTCATGTCGCGGAGCAGAGCTGCACAAAGTTTAGTGTACAACCTTCCAATCAGTTCACAATCGTCGCGTAGTGACTAGCATTCTTGGCTGTCATCTCTGGAATCCACTATTTCGTTCAAAACGACAAAACTATATTATTATTTATGTTCGACGATGTCAGAAAACTGTATCAGAATGAGGGTCATTGCAACACTATTTTTCATTATGAAACAGTTTCTCCCACCAATCAGAGCTCAAGAAAAAGTTGTTTGACCAATTAGGTAAGGATAGCATCGCACCTGCGCTGACTTCCACTGCCTCCTATTTTAAATTTCACTGCACGGCTTCTAGTGTCATTGTAGGGTATTCCAGGAGGCCATGGTATTCTCTGCGTCTCATGCGCTCGGTTCAGTACATAAAACTGACGAAATCTCGACAGATATTTATGAATATTTATGTTCGAACATAAAATAGTTATAATTATCATCGACCATAAACAGTCGTATGCAACTCGCCTATATTGGTAACTAAGACACTCTAATGGAAATTATAAAACTCGCTTCGCTCGTTTTATAAACATACTCATGACTTAATTATTGCCATTATAGGCTCGTTGCATAATGTACTATTATATTCGACCCTGACTATTATAAGTCAGAAAACTGTATCATAATGATGATCAGTATAACACTATTTTTAATTATGAAACAGTTTCTCCCACCAATCACAGCTCATAAAACAGTTGTTTGACATTAGATAAGGATAGCATCGCACCTGCGCTGAGTTACAAGGCCTTCATATTTAATTTAAATCGAGGAGGTCATGGACAAATACAAGGCATTCTGTGCGTCCCAAGCGCTTTGTTCAGTACATAAAACTGGCGAAATCTCGACAGCTATTTATGAATATTTATGTTCGAACATAAAATAGTTATAATAATTATTGTCCAACATAAACAGTCGTATGCAACTCGCCTATAATGGTAATTAAGACACTCGTATGGAAATTATAAAACTCGCATACGCTCGTTTTATAAAACATACTAGTGTGTTAATTATTGCCATTATAGGCTCGTTGCATAATGTACTATTTTAGGAACCTATCATTTATCAGGATGTCCACCAAAACCAGCTAAGAGATTTCACTGACATTGTTCCAGGATATATCAGAAAACTCCCCGAGTAACAGTAGTGGCCATAATATAAAACAGAGTTTGTACTTAAAGAGTATTTCAAAAAGGGCTTTAACAATAAAGGGGAGCATGGCAAAGTTAAAAAAAACACCACCACAGGAAAAATATGTTACTATCTTGTGCCAATTTCTAAATTTGCGAGTATTGAAGGTAGCTCGTCAGCAGTAATGTTCTCAAAAATCATACAGTTACACATTTATACACAAATACACATGTAATTTTTGTGCTCTACCTCGCAAGAAATGAGAGCTTACTGATTTAACGTCAGTACGAACAAACATCTACAACAATCATCTCCAGAACATCGAATAAAGACTTGATGCTCTGAGTTGTTTCAGTTCCTGGAGCTTTGACTACATGCGACGTTCATCTCCGTTGTGCAACTACTTTAAAGCTTTGCTAGTTAATTTTTCAAGATACTGTTTATATTCAGCGGAACACAGAATAACAAATAATTTTACCAGATGAGGAACATTTACAAAAAATTTCATAGATATTTTTTCAGAAGATTAACCCTGTAACTGCCTATAAACAATGTTTCATATATATTTTCAATAGATTATTTAATAATATAAAAAAGCATAGATATTTTCAAGGATTTATTAATGTTTTTTTCTTAATTATCTCTTAACGTACTGTAAGGATCTTCATACCTTAGTTTAAGCCTCCTTAGGATATTTTTTCTCTTAATGAGCTAATTAAGAAACCAACGTGTTTCGAAACATGTACACATCACATAGTCTATAAAAGATAGACATTTAAGTATTTTTAGTATTGATTTGGCGAATATATAACATAAGTGTTTTTTTTTTTAAGATTATACTTTTCCCCCATCAAAATTTAAATGCTTAATTTCCAATTATTCAAGGTAAAACTAAAATTCCCTCAGTGTCAATAAAATACCATGATAATTCCCTGAGTATTCCCTGTTTTCCAGAGTGGTGGACACCCTGAATATAAACTTGCGACCTATTCTGGCTGACAAATTGTAAAATAAATAAAACATTAAAACAAGTATGTTTTGTATGCAAAAGTAACAACTACAACTGTGAGAAGTTCACAACGACGAGTTACCCTAAATAGTAGCGTTTAGCTGTTTCCCACGTATGAGCCCAGCACGACTGGTTTTGGTTCGATGCAGATTAGAGGAGCGTGAATGAACTGTATATGGCGAGATTAGGGCCTACAGAACAATACGCCGTGAGCCCCATTCTGATATCTGGTGCAACATTCTCGATATCCTTGACCTTTCGAGTTAGGGAACACATCCCCTGCAAATATTGGAGGAATTTTCTTGAATTTAGCCAATAGTTGAAGACTGCCACGTGTACATAACTCCCTTCAATCAAGTATGTGTCCTGAAAACCTGCCACAACTCATATCGTTAAGATGGCGATTCTACTGCGCATAATTCAGTTTTCTTCTCACGTCATCAAATGGTAGAAATATGCCACATCTCGTTGCGCCAGTTATGCGACATTTCTTATACAAAATAAACAAGGAAATTACCTCGTAGTTCCGCCCCTTAAAACAACCATAACTAACTAACTAACTAAATAAAAGTCACCAAAAATAGTGACGACTTGTGTCAACCGCACCCGCCATACAAATAAAGAAACGCTGAATAGAGAACTGCCATAACACAAAATATTATTAGTTAATTTAAATTAATAAATAAATGAACAAGCCTTTGCATATAATACGGAGTAACGCATTAATTCTACTTTCCGTATTTACAATTTCTTCATAACAACTTAGGCTAACATCTTCAAATGGTTCTCGTGGAAGATGCGGGGGTGCAATATGTGCATATTATTTGTATTATGGTTATGTACAGTACAGGCAATGTGTTCACACCTCAATAAAAGCATAGGTATTTTGTTCAAGAGGATGAAACATTGATATACAGTACGGTAGATGTAAGAACATTTCATTTTATTTAATAGATTTTTGTTTAGTCTTCGGCTGCGCCCCTTTCAGTTTTTCATTAAACGTGACCGTTAAGGGTTAACGTTATAGACTACATCTAAAGTTATATGATACAACTTCCAGGCATTAACAACTGGTAATAGTAAGATATCGTTTGTTTGTTCGTTCTTCAGCTATGAAATGTATAACTAATGATAACATTGTAACCAACCAACATTAAACATAAAATAAAAGGCATACCACATAAGAACAACAGTGAATATAAAGAATCTTAAAAACCTAAACAGTAGGAAGCTGTCTCAATCAGTGGTTCCTTCTTACATTGCTAAGCGATTAGATCCTTGTCATACGCTACATAAATAAGTCTAAAATCCAATTAATAAAATTTCGTAGTAAGTATATGTCCAGAAATTAGTCATTTTATTTTGTTAGTAGTTTTTGTCGTTTTAAGGGGCCGAACAGCGTGGTTATTGTTAAAGAATTCGCAGAAGAAGGAACGAACAAGTTCTGAAACATGTACGGAACATAATATGCTTAAAGGTGGAACTCTAATTATTATTGTACAGGGTTATTCAAAAAGAAGGAACAGATTTCAAACATTTAAGTTATTTCGTCCAATCTACAAAAGGTAGAACCATAATTTCAACGTTCCTGGATAAGCAAAAGTGTGAAATGTGAACGATTATTTTTTTCTGTTGAATCCACTTTTCATCTTTCCGGTACAGTTAATCGCCATAACCTTAGAATTTGGGCAAGTGAAAATCATATGGCAATTATTGAACATGAACGAGATTCACCGAAGTTTAACGACTTCTGTGCCATATCTGTATCTAGACATGCTTTAAAATGGTTATTCCACGTCCAACGTTACCTGAATGACACCATTCCAGGACATTGGATTGGAAGAGGAGGAGCAGAAGATCAAACTTCATAGCCGGTGGCCTCCCAGGTCTCCAGACTTCACTCCGTGTGATTTTTATCTGCGGGGTTACGTAAAAGACCGTGTTTTATCCCCCTATGCCTGACACTGTTGAAACTATGCGACATCGAATTGTTGAAGCTGTGAATTCGATAACTGGAGACCAGCTGATTCGTGTGTGGCAAGGAATGAACCTCCGTTTTGACATTTGTCGCATAACACATGTTGCTCGTATTGAATACATACAAAAGTGAAAGTAAATTTTCTCTTTCCAGGAACGTTGGAATTGTGTTTCTATCTTTTGTTGTTGTTGGGAAGAAAGAAATGTTTGAGGTCTGTTCCTTCTTTTTGAATAACCCCGCTTGTATCAATACGGATCAATGATCCCTGTAACTACAATAATGTGCTAATCCCAGTTATTTAAGAGTAACATTGGATAGGTCTCTTACGTACAAACATCATCTGCAGAAAACCACCAACAAACTAAAAAGTCGTAATAACATTCTCCAACGACTGGCTGGAACTTCTTGGGGGAGCGGATGGAAACACTTTACGGACAACATCTTTGGCCTGGGTCTATTCTGCAGCAGAATACTGCTCTGGTATCTGGCTTAATAGTGCTCACACACAGCTAGTAGATTCACAACTTCGCCAAACCATGCGGATCATAACTGGTACACTTCGTGCTACACCGATCAAATGGTTACCGGTACTCAGCAATGTAGTATCTCCACATATCAGGAGACAGAAGGCCCTTTTTCAGCTGTGGACAAGAATGTTGAAGAATGAACATCTACCTGTTCATGAGGATATCAGACAGAAATGCACACGCCTTAAGTCTCGTGAGCCTGCTTGGAAAACGGCTGTGAAGTTAACATCCAGCTCCTTCAACTCCACTTCTAAGTGGTCAACAGAGTGGTATTTATCCCCACCTCGTGCAATAGTGGACATTAATAATCCATCTACAAAACTGGCAGGCTTCGATCTGCTACGCTGCACCTGGAGTAGACTAAATCGCATGAGATGTGGAGTACCGTAGGTAGAACAGGATTTACTTTACACAGATTGGTCAGATTCCTCCCATTGTGATTGTGGGGAGGTTCGCCAAACAATGAAGCATTTAGTGCAGGAATGCCCACTCCGTGCTTTCTCTGGCACCTCAACTCAGCAACACCGGAAGCAGTGAAGTGGGTAGCGGAATTGGACATTCACATTTAGTGAGACGTACATCACTCACACTCAATGTTTACAATTGAACTGTCGAAGTTGTCAGGTAGATAGTGATGTATAAATATATTGTTTTATTCCTGTTATTTTTTTCTCTCAAGCTTCGTAAATTGCTTTGTATTTACTCTCTGCTTATCTTCCACTGGATATGTAAATAGTTTATAGGTTGTTTTCATCATACGCTAAATAAATAAATAAATAAATAAATAAATGAATAATAAATGATCCCTGTAAGTTGATGCCAACTATCTTCTTACACAGGCAGTGCTCACCCAAAACCAATACCAACTATTCGCAACAAAATTGGTACAAAAGAGAGGAAGACTCGTTTTATCAGATGAACATTTAAAAAAGTCAAAAGCATTTTTTCACGATTTCTTACCGTAGGCTACATAGCCCCTTAGGATCTGACAGCAGATACCACAGTTCAACATTTCAACCAACATGTTTGTGCTCATACAGCGAGAGTGTGATTTCTTCGAGAGCTAATTGAGCAAGTGCAAAAGGATCTTTTGGATTCATTTGTCTCATATTTAAAGACACCATAACGTATATGCCAAAGAAAACAATTACTCGAAGCATGTTATAAACACTTTATTGTGTAAATCATGAGGTTAAGCGTTCTGTATTCACAAGTGGTGGACGCCTCGATTAGTAAGCGCGAGGGAGTGTGTCCACATCTCCACTTCCCGAACATGCAATGGTGTCCCACAGAAAGTTCATAGCCCTTTCAAATTCTCAAAGCGGTAGCGCGTTGTGTTTTGGTTGGTTCTTTTCTTTTTTGATAGTTTAGCCAGCACCTAATCGTAGTGATGTGCGCGTTGAAATCGCGGTCAGACGAACTGATGGAATGCCAAACATCGTTGTCGCACTGTCTGATCAAAATCAATGTTGTGACAGCTCATGTCGATGTGTCATGTACTTGTAGTGAAAAACACGGATAGTCAGTCTGAAAGACTAGTCTTTATATCATTTTAAATGCTACAAATGCTGCGTGAACTCAACGTCCGTTAGCAAAAATAAATAAATAAATAAATAAATAAATAAATAAATAAATAAATAAATATATATATAATTTAAAAAAGCAAGTGCAAACCAAGGTCAAAGGAGGTAGCTGGCTGGATGACGTCACGCTCACAGGAGAGCGCGGGGAAGGAGGAAGCTCAAGCAGTACTATGACGTCACACACCTCAGTGCATTCTCGGTACATTTCGTCCCGTCACCGTAACGTAACGCCAGACCCCAGATAAAGTCGACATAATCATTTAAAATGATAAAACTGTCTGTCTAGAGCAGTGATGGCCAAAGTACGGCCCGCGACAGGGTTTGGAGGCCATATTACCTGTTCTGTGGACCTAGAAGTGAAAAACTATTTCAATCTCATTGTGTTTATGCGTTTTGTGCAATATCTATTTGTGCGAAAAATCTCCACGACGAATTTGAATGAAGATTTTAGGACTTGAAAGTTATTGAACAGGACTTGGACGTTTTGAGCATGCGATTTAATGCCGACTGCGAAACAGTAAAGTCAAAGTTGCAGCTAGAACTGATTGTAACAACATATTAAAGCAACTATTCCTCAACGTTTCGAAAATCAAGCTTCCCAAACTTGAAATCTCATGCACAAAAGATAACTGTCATGTTCGCATCTTACTATATCTGTGAACAGGTGTTTTCTACAATGAAGCTTCGCAAAAATAGCGTCAGAAATAGATTGACTGACCACAATTTAGCTGCGCTACTAAGAATCAGCTCATCCCAGTTTCAACCAGATTATGAGACACCTTTAGAAGCACAGTCACATACTCCTTCCTCTTCTAACAAATAATGAAGGTGTATTCTTTCTTCCTAAGTTTTCTACCATTTGTAAACTACAAGTTTTGTTTGATTTTAAAAGTTTATAATCTATCTATAAACATGTGTTGTTCTTCTTTTCGGTCCACCTAGATTATTGCAACTGGTCGTGCCTCTAAGAGATTTGCCCATGTCTGGTCTCGAGTGTTGGCTGTACGATTGGCTGCTGGATAGACTATCAGAGGAAGAAAAAAATGCTTTAAGATGATCATGTTTTAAGGGACCCAACATCTAACATCTGCTTTCAGAATTTGAACGAAAATGTCGCAAGACCAAAAGTGCCATTTGCTTCAGATGAATGCAGAGAGAAGCTACGCTGCTTGGCATGTCAATACATCACGCCACAGCTAGCAGTTCCTTCTTAAATCGTCTTCATAATGAGAATTGCCATGCTTTCACTTCTCGTCGAGCGTAAGGAAGGTGTGTTTGTAGTAGAGCTACTGTTTGCTTGCGAGTGAACAAGAAACTCCACTCCTGTAGTGAAGTAGCCTACGATGTAGTAAGCCTTATGAGAGACTTGAATAAATACCATATATTATGTAAAAGGTAAGGAAAGCTCAAAGACACACAGCAGCTGCACAAAAGGCAAAAATTAATGGACACAGTGGCGGCCTATGAGTCTCGAAAGCGGGGTTTGCCCACAACTAATTGGGATTATCGATGACACGTTCATTAATTAAAATAGGTTTAACAACAAAATGAGCAAGGTCTAGAAATTGTTAAACGTAAGTTGATTTCTTTTCGCCAGACCTGTCGCTCTTTTCGGCAGAAGAAACTAGGCTCAAGCCAGGCAATTGCAGAATAGCGTCAGCTTGCACTGCTAATTCTTTCACAAATAATGGAAACTTAGTAACATCATAATTTACTTGTTCTTGTTATGGTCACCACTGGCGTTTTAAGGGACATTGAAACCGAGATTTTGTCAAACATCTGTTGAAAATCCTAAATCTGATTTTTGGTGGAAAAATATTCTTTGAACCATTGCGAAGGAAGTACTGTGCCCGTTTAGACCGGAGTCCGCACGACCACATATGCATTTTACCAATAATCAGTCAGCACGAGAGTCAAAATATCCCGGAGCGCCAGATGGGTTAAAGCTAATCGCAAAAACGACATCAAATGAAAAAAATGCTTTACTGATTTTTGGCTCAATGCAACAATAAGGATAGAAGGAGATTCAACTGGGCATAACACATCATGTAAAATTATCTCATTTTATTTTGAATTTAAAATTGACTGAAAAAATGCTCAAAGCAGCATCATTCACGTGTGGCGACCCACATCCTATTTACACAATGTACAGAAATTTTCCAAACACATTTGACAATTATCTTTGGAAACACAAGTCTGATTATTAGTCCTGTAGACTGTGTTCCAAAATTATATTGATTATTTATGATTAAATCCAGTTCAATTTTAATTGTCTCTACTGGAAATATCGTAGTTCACTGTTTGAATTTTTACATAATATTAACACTCGTAGAATAAATGTTCATAGAATTTTAACTTTCACTTATTTTTCCAGTTTCAAAAAAATATTGTCAAAAATATTATTATTTCTGAATCAACACAAATTATGTACACATTAATAACATCATCTGAAAAGTATTTGACCTTGAGCATAACATCGAAGAACTTGTGCGAAGCACAACAAAATTAATTGTTCTTCCGACATTAAACGTTTCGAGAAGTGACTCGATTATGAACTTCAAGTTCCTAACAAAATATATGATTTCTGAATCATCAACTTGATCAATAAATTGTTGGACCATTCAACTATTTAATTTTCCACTTGGGAACATTATTAAGAAAAATATTTATATTCATGGCCATTTTAGCAACTTTCACAACTTGCAATTCTTCGACAGAATGCGGAAATAAGAATTGTAGCTTCGTAATAAATTCATTTAGTTCATGGCACTAGGATTGAAAACATCCTTCAAATTATTCGTGGTTATAGCATTATTTTTAATTGGCAGTGGCCCATTCTATTATATTTATAAGAACACAATATTCCAACAACAACGGCAAAGGTCTTCCTCTGAAGAAAAATACTATCATGACAAATCCGGGTTCTAGCAAAATCAAAGTCTAAATGGAATCCGTAAACAAGGTTGAAATAAGAACTGATGGTTTCTAAGAAATAACCTTCGGGTCATTCATACGACGAAATGTGTAGTTCCAATACTCCTTCTATAAACCTGAGCCATCGAACCTGCTATTTGATTGATGCTCCAAAAAAAACTCCTCATTCCTGCGACTTAAACATGCGCACCTGGGAATGGCATTTCAACTACTCCACACACATAAATTTTCTTCCCAAAATTTATACAATAAATCAAGCCTCTGCTTGTTATCAACACTGGAAGATTAATAAACTTACAAGTTTATTTTATTTTACCATTCAGTTCAACCCGTGAATTTACCATACTTATGATAATCTTTATTTCACTTTCGAGTGTATTTACGTCATGATTTTATATAAATACAAAAATATCCTACTTGATACAAATATCATTTGCTTCCCGTTTCATGCCTCTCCGTGTTATCTGAAAAATATACTTTGCTCATTGCAAATATTAACTGTTCAACCAGAACTGAAATGTTGATTGAATGCGGGCTTGCGCTAACCACTCTCCTTCGGAAAATCACCTGTTCCAAACTAGAAATGATTAAACTACTTCATAGGCTCTCTCTCAATACATATGATTATTAGAAAATATAATATCCAAGAATTATTTAGAAAAGTTATAAAAATTATTATTATTATTATTATTAGTGGATTATTATTATTATTAGTTATATTATTTTAAATATATTTAATTATTATTTCATTATGTGAGAATCCACATGTTCGAACCTTCGAATATGGAAAAAATATCCATTCCTCAACAAAAAATAATTATTAACTTTTACAGTTACATCGACGGTTTTCCGTGACTTCCCAAAAATATGAAATATTCAAATAAATGTTCGTTATGCTCGGTCATCGATCCTAAACTGTTCTGAGTGCTGAAAATACTCAGAATAACTCTAATAAGTCTTGCGTAAATCATTGCAAGATTTAAATACGAAGAAAAATAAATGTGTTGGTCATCTGCCGAAAAATAGTTTGTTCCAATTAGCTAGGCATAATATAAAGTCAAAATGTGGCTTACATTTCTTGATGGTCTTGAAGCGTAGCGAACCTGGTCTGTACCAGATTTATCCATAGACATGCCCTATCGGACAAGCACGTATAATCCTTGTATCGGCCGCCATTATATACCCACAATCCGTCTAACAAGACATAGTGGTAATATCTCTTGACGTTTGAAGTAACTGTTGATCCATTTTAATTGGCTTCTGTTAACTCCATAACAGTTTGCTTAAATGGGGTCAGATCTAAATGATCTATTCTCAGATATGTCAGTTGTAACATAACTCACGGTAATCTTTTCAGTACAAGAAAACACTGACAGTCTAACCAATCAACGGCTGTTCTGAAGATCGTTCCCTGGGCATGGCTTCACACCATCTACCATGCGCGAAGCAACATGTAGTTTCCCTGCGTTGGCTAATGAACACCACCGTGATAGACTGGTCTTCAATGTACTGATAGATCGGAGTGGTTATCAAGTTACAAATATGAAACTGACTGAATTGGACTAAAATATCCAAGTATTAGGTTACTACTGGACTGTGAAAAAGTACTAATTCTAGACAAAGTCTAGCATATGTCCTTGTAGAAATATAATATTTCACCAGTGTCCGTCGAAAAATAACCTTAGTGATTCTCCCTGCCGGAAACTTACTAAGTTCCGCTTGTAACGCAGCACTTTTGTGACTATCACAACTTTGAAAATAACTTCTGCGTAGATCCGGCAACCATGTGCCTTGGCTCAGCGTAGTAGCACCTTGCTAGGCAAGTGATTGTGTCGAAGTGAGCTACTGATGCCTGTGCCGGCCGGCTTTTATTCAAAACGGTCAGGGTCACGCTGAATCAGCTGAAATCTGGAAATCCTCATATCTCTGGTATCCCTGGTCCGATTTACTTGATACTAAGTGCATTCTCTTTCATTTGGCCGTGCCAGTAATCTGATCCAAGTCTCAAGTCTCTACTCCATGGCTAACTATTTAATCAATAAATAGCCTCGACCTCTGCTATTACTCGCTACGTCACTTGACATGCTCTTAGCGGTATATTCTTTCCAATTGCTTCTGGAAGCAATGGAGCGCGATATTCAAATATCTCAACTTTCAAAAGCGGCTGTAGCCTTTCCCTTGATATCTAGGTGTCTGAATCTTGGAATACCCATTCCTAGAGTTGGGCACAGTACCAGACGACGTTTCTCAACCTCCAACCCCGGTTCCCAAAGATATGGGCAGGCAGATAGTCTTAAGTGATTTACAGCACCATGTCAAGATGCGTTAGGCTATAAATAATGATTTCTAAAAAAAAAAAACATTTCACATTCAAAATATTCCACACGCATCACATTGAATGAAAGTTTCCCACTTTTCTTCAGAAATAGACCATGGATAAATAAATATTATATAAACATATAAATACAAAACCAATTGCCATAATTTCAAAATATGGTAATAGACCATTCTGTACATATAAATATTATTACAGCTGAATCTCTGAAATTACTTGAGATATATTTCTGTAAAGTTGTTAAAAATGTTTGAGATAAGTCATATCAAAATATTGAATTTTTATATTGCAATGCTAATGCGAGTGAAATTAGACACGGCACCCTAGTATCGTTAGGGTCGGAAGAGAACAAGACTTGATTCAAGGAGTAGGCAACGTGTTTCATTCGAAGGGCTTGGACATCACGGTCATTTAGCCCCGTATATTTGGGTATATGAGTAATTTTGTCCGATTATTGTGATGGCTGAATTAGTTTGTGCATTTGTAATTCAGGTGATGATTGGGAAGGAGGTGGCAGTGGCTTTAAGTTGGGCACCATCCTGATATTTGACTGGAATAGAAGTGGCACGATGGCTAAGGTGGGAGTTTTGCCTCACCCTGTTCCAGCCCTCAGACCAGAGTGGGAAATCGAAACCGGACCTCCGCAGCGACAGCCAGGAAGATCACTAACGATAACAGAGCTGGGATGCAGTGGTCACCAATGACAATTTTGTCGGAATCACTTATGAATGATGCTCGTTCACTATGCGGTTCAGGAGAGCCGAAGGTCGCATGTAACAGAGATTTCAATTCACTACGTCCCATCACACTTTCTCGGCTGCACATGTTGATATATACAGATATCTCTCTGTTCAACAAACTGTAGTTGCAATGCCACATCTTGATTGGTTATATTTAGTGATCCCCAGAATATTTATCATGACATGGACACATGGGGCCTTTGCAGACCCCAAGCTATTGGTGTGTTTGCTCTGATTTATTAGAAAAGTTAGGCTGCGCATTAGTAGATGCTGCTTTGCTTACCTGACCACAATCATTACAGAATGGACACTTAAAAGGTATGGTTTGGCTACAGCGATGATCGCCGGGCGCACATCGCTGGCGATCTTCGTTGCTTTATGAACGCATGTAAACCAATGGGACTGGTTTCCCTACAGCGATGATAGCTGGCCATTTTGTGAACAAAAGAATAACGATAAGCTCTCATCTCGTTAGGAAACAGTATCATAGCTTCAATACAGACAGTATTTTGTGACCAAAAGAATAACGATAAGCTCTCATCTCGTTAGGAAACAGTATCATAGCTTCAATGCAGACAGTATTTTGTGACCAAAAGAATAACGATAAGCTCTCATCTCGTTAGGAAACAGTATCATAGCTTTAATGCAGACAGTATTTTGTGACCAAAAGAATAACGATAAGCTCTCATCTCGTTAGGAAACAGTATCATAGCTTCAATACAGACAGTATTTTGTGACCAAAAGAATAACGATAAGCTCTCATCTCGTTAGGAAACAGTATCATAGCTTCAATGCAGACAGTATTTTGTGACCAAAAGAATAACGATAAGCTCTAATCTCGTTAGGAAACTGTATCATAGCTTCAATACAGACAGTATTTTGTGACCAAAAGAATAACGATAAGCTCTCATCTCGTTAGGAAACAGTATCATAGCTTCAATACAGACAGTATTTTGTGACCAAAAGAATAACGATAAGCTCTCATCTCGTTAGGAAACAGTATCATAGCTTCAATACCGACAGTATTTTGTGACCAAAAGAATAACGATAAGCTCTCATCTCGTTAGGAAACAGTATCATAGCTTCAATGCAGACAGTATTTTGTGACCAAAAGAATAACGATAAGCTCTCATCTCGTTAGGAAACAGTATCATAGCTTCAATGCAGACAGTATTTTGTGACCAAAAGAATAACGATAAGCTCTCATCTCGTTAGGAAACAGTATCATAGCTTCAATACAGACAGTATTTTGTGACCAAAAGAATAACGATAAGCTCTCATCTCGTTAGGAAACAGTATCATAGCTTTAATGCAGACAGTATTTTGTGACCAAAAGAATAACGATAAGCTCTCATCTCGTTAGGAAACAGTATCATAGCTTCAATACAGACAGTATTTTGTGACCAAAAGAATAACGATAAGCTCTCATCTCGTTAGGAAACAGTATCATAGCTTCAATACAGACAGTATTTTGTGACCAAAAGAATAACGATAAGCTCTCATCTCGTTAGGAAACAGTATCATAGCTTCAATACCGACAGTATTTTGTGACCTAAAGAATAACGATAAACTCTCATCTCGTTAGGAAACAGTATCATAGCTTCAATACAGACAGTATTTTGTGACCAAAAGAATAACGATAAGCTCTCATCTCGTTAGGAAACAGTATCATAGCTTCAATACCGACAGTATTTTGTGAACAAAAGAATAACGATAAGCTCTCATCTCGTTAGGAAACAGTATCATAGCTTCAATACAGACAGTATTTTGTGACCAAAAGAATAACGATAAGCTCTCATCTCGTTAGGAAACAGTATCATAGCTTTAATGCAGACAGTATTTTGTGACCAAAAGAATAACGATAAGCTCTCATCTCGTTAGGAAACAGTATCATAGCTTTAATGCAGACAGTATTTTGTGACCAAAAGAATAACGATAAGCTCTCATCTCGTTAGGAAACAGTATCATAGCTTCAATACAGACAGTATTTTGTGACCAAAAGAATAACGATAAGCTCTCATCTCGTTAGGAAACAGTATCATAGCTTTAATGCAGACAGTATTTTGTGACCAAAAGAATAACGATAAGCTCTCATCTCGTTAGGAAACAGTATCATAGCTTCAATACCGACAGTAGTTTGTGACCAAAAGAATAACGATAAGCTCTCATCTCGTTAGGAAACAGTATCATAGCTTCAATACAGACAGTATTTTGTGACCAAAAGAATAACGATAAGCTCTCATCTCGTTAGGAAACAGTATCATAGCTTCAATACAGACAGTATTTTGTGACCAAAAGAATAACGATAAGCTCTCATCTCGTTAGGAAACAGTATCATAGCTTCAATACAGACAGTATTTTGTGACCAAAAGAATAACGATAAGCTCTCATCTCGTTAGGAAACAGTATCATAGCTTCAATACAGACAGTATTTTGTGACCAAAAGAATAACGATAAGCTCTCATCTCGTTAGGAAACAGTATCATAGCTTCAATACAGACAGTATTTTGTGACCAAAAGAATAACGATAAGCTCTCATCTCGTTAGGAAACAGTATCATAGCTTCAATACAGACAGTATTTTGTGATTTCTCAAAATAAACCGATTATTTTTTAATAAATTATGTTGCTTGTCCCAGAAACGTGGTTAATGTATTTTAACACATGCTATTTAGGATCGACACACTTCATAGCCCTTATTCATAGATGTCATCAATCCAAAGGTTATTCAAAGTTAAATACTTCATAAGTTTAATAGTTCATTAGTTGGCTCGGAGGGGGGGATTTGATCCCCCTGATCAACCCTCCCCCCCCCCCTCTCCAGTAGTTACGCCACTAGCCTTAAGTATTTCTTAAAATTTATTTGGTCATTAAGCATATTTCTATGAATCAGTGCATCAAAACATCCTTCTGTACGGTACGCTTAGTTTTGTACATGTTATTTATTTATTTATTGGGTACAGAATGTAGCTTAAGGGGGGACTACCCTTTACAAACATCGCTCACCACTATTAGTTTGAGTCTCTTTTGCTTCATGTACATATACTTAATTCGATCATCATCTCTTGTTCCTCCTCTAAAAGAATCAATATTGACGCTGATGTAATTATGCTTAAGGTCATTCTGGCAACCTTATATTATTTCAGACTATAATCAGCTGATTATTATTTACCCCACAAACCTGTATAAGCAAAGAGTAGGCTACTGAGCTGTTGAGATGAGAAAGTGATCCTGTTGTAGGAGGCAGTGGACGAAGGACCATGATCGCCGGCTAGGGAAACCGCTTTTGTGACTTTGTGCGCCGGCGATCATCGCTGTAGCCAAACCGTTTAGGCAAAACCGGAAGAACGGATAAAAAAAAATGATAAGGGAGACAGCCTTAATTCACCTGTAAGCCGTTTGGTACCACCACTTATGGACAAACACATGATAAACAGCTGGGTGCTGAATGTATATTTTATGTAATTTAACTCGATGTCAACACACTGGCTCTCTTTGTAATCAGATATTTTAAGAAAATAAATAATAGTGTTAATATTACTGAGTTTTAATTCTAAGAAGTGAGGAATGTAATGTTTAACACCACATTCCTCCAGTCCTGTGGGAGTCTCATTGTGATTGCATCGTAACGATGAAAGGTTTGAAATTATTAATTTAACACACGGTTTATTAAAAAGTGATTTTTGTTTCGTAAACTTTTGCGGTCCAGTGGTCCAAATACCAAGTAAAAAGAAAAGAAAGGTTCAGTGGCTTATGATCACGAGAGCCACATGAAGCTACAAGTTTGCTCTGCTAGTGAACGTGCTAATATAACTGGTGAAAACACTATGTACAATGGTGTCGCCAATCAATCAGGTGATACACTCACTCTAACCGTTACTTAACCCCAATCAGACCTAAATTCAACCTTGTCACGACGAATAAGTTGGTTAAATTCCAAAATTAAATCAAAGTATTGTTTTTAATAATTTCACGCAATATTTTCTTGAAGCGAAATCGACAGGCTACAGTCAATGAATATGGGTAGGCTGCTCTCTCGCGGATACATGGTGAAGTAGTGCCGTCATGCGTGCGTGCGTGCGTGCGTGCGGTAGGGGAAGGTACCCCAGTATCGGACACTTAAGGTTCGTTTTGTATAATAACTTAAGGAAAGGGTCAAATTAAAATTAAAAATTAATTTTGAAAACTTGATTTGATTCTCTTTCATTGTAGCAAATCATCTTTCTACATTATATACTGATATAAAATAATTTAAAACATTTATAAATCTCACATTTTTCACAATTCAAAAACGAGGCACACAGTATCGGACAGTCTCAATATTGTAAGATTATTCTATTATTATGCTCATGTATGTACAGTATATCCATATTACCTTTTAGCACATATGCCACATTTATAATAACGAAGTGTCCCTTCAAGGAAACCTTTGCATATGTTGCACTGGATCCAGTCCTCATTGAAATTCTCACCACAAATTATGCAGTGGGTTGTTTCGCAATCAAAATTCAGTGCCTACCTAGCTTTTTTTCCCCCAATTACGCCAAAGATTGTAAATTCAGGTCAACACGCCTTGAGTTCACATTATGCTTTGTATATAATACACGCTGTACCCGGCATGCGTTGCAATGCCAATCAAAGAAAAAATTGGCGTTGAAATTCTGTCTCTTGAAGTGCTTTTGGATACACAATAAGTTTTTAAATTTCCGTTAACAGCCTCTAAGCTATCGTAAAATGGATTTACTAATTTAGAATCATTCGTGGGAGCGTGCACAACAACTTTCCAAAGTTGCACCGCAATCGGATGAATTGCATATGAACGTATCAGGAATTTTGTTTAAACGATTCATGCGCTGTTACTCATTTGTTGAATCTACTCGTGCGCTACCTATTGTGAAATGGATTTACTGAGTCGAAACCCTTCCCTGGCGTGTACACAATAACTCATCAAGGTTTCATCGCAATCGAAGAAGGGTATATGAACGCATAGGGGATTTTGTTGAAACGCTTCGCGCGTCGTAACCCATTTGTTGCATCTACTCGTGCGCTACCTATTGTGAAATGGATTTATTAAGTCGAAAACCTTCCCTGGAGTGTACACAATATCTCATCAATGTTTCATCGCAATCGGATGAATGGTATATGAACGAATACCGGATTTTTATTAAACGACTCGCGCCCCGATACTCATTTGTTGAATCTACTCGTGCGCTACCTATTGTAAAATGGATTTACTAAGCCTGAAACCTTCCCTGGAGTGTACTCAACGATTCACCAAAGTTTCATCACCATCGGACGAATGGTATATGAACGCATACGGGATTTTGTTGAAACGCTTCGCGCGTCGTCACTCATTTGTTGAATCTACTCGTGCGCTACCTACTGTAAAATGTATTTACTAAGTTAAAAACCGTCACGTAAGTGACCACAATATCTCACCCAGGTTTCATCGCTATCGAACGAATGGTATATGATGACATAGGGGACTATGTTGAAACACTCCGCGTGTCGTCGTTCATTTGTCGAATCTATTCGTGTGCTACCTACTGTGAAATCGGACCTTCCTTGGAGTGTCCACCATATTTCACCCAAGTTTCACCGCTAACGGCCGAATGGTATATGACTTTATACGGGACTTTGTTGAAACGCTTCGCTCCTCGTCCCTCATTTGTTGTTGAAACGCTCCACGCATCGTCGCTCATTTGTGGAATCTACTCGTGCGCTACCCATTGTAAAATGCATTTACTAAGCCAGAAACCTTCCCTGGAGTGCACACAACATGTCGTCCAAGTTTCATCGCTATCGCACGAATGGTATATGAACGCATACGGGACTTTGTTAAAAGGCTCCGCGCGTCGTTGCTCATTTGTTGAATCTACTTGTGCACTTCCTATTGGATTTATTAAGCCTGACATGTCACCCAAGTTTCATAGCTATCAGACGAATGGTATATGTATGTATACGGGACTTTGTTAAAACGCTTCGCATGTCGTCGCTCATTTGTTGATTCTACTCGTGCGCTACGTATTGTAATATCGATTTACTGAGCCAGAAACCTTCCCTGTAGTGTTCACAGCATCTCAACACGTGCTTACTTCCTTGTTTATGGACACACAATGGTCACCCTCCAACATACTGCTTTTAGTACATCGTGAAGGGTCAGTACTACCATCACAAAAGTTACCGCAGCATTGTGCCGAACATCAGAAACTGACACTGTCCGATATTGAGTTCCGTCCGATACTGGGGTACCTTCCCCTACATCCGGTGACGGCCGTTTTAAAACCATGACGAAAAAATGACATGGTAAAAGCCTGATGTGTCCATACTGTATATGATATCCATTGTTGTCAGTGAAGGAGTGCACTGATAACCTCAACAAATGACTTAGCATTGTGAAACTGTGTCATGGATAAGTAGGGTTATGCCCAAATGGTGATTTTAGTCAAAATATAAAATTATTCTAGTAAACTAGTGGGGTCTTGAAACACCCCAAATGCTCAATTAATGGAATTGTTTGACGTGCCCAGACGAAGGTTAAATATGGATCGACAGGGCTGGGATTAGATCCCAAAGCTTTGTTCAGAAGAACTTCATACACCAATGCAGTTCATTAATGTCTGCGGGAAAACCCGTCAACTTGCTGCTATTTCGTTTGATTTACTGTTGATTTGACTGCAAGCGTTTATACTATTTTGTTGTATTAGGGTCACATACGATATGTGACGCTCTAGATGAGTGAACATGTCAAATGAACTCCCTGGGTCACCAGTGTCGGTGCGGTTAAGAGGCCGCATAGGATACCAAAGCGGAGAATGGAATGGAAATCAGGATTGCGCGCGACAAACAGCTGAATTAGTCGCTTTGAAGGGTCGGAGTTCTAGGAACTGGTAATTCGACTGTATGGGTCGATCAATAGTTATCTTGTGTTAATGCCGCTCTCTCAGCAGCACGTTTGATCCCATTTCAGACTGAACATGACACGTGCTTAGTCAACTATTTTTTATTACTATCGTAATAAAGATTGTTTTATTTTCTAGCGCAAAGTCTCAATTGTCCTTCTTGGAGCCTCCGCGAGCAAACTCTTGATGAAAGCTAGTCAGAAATTATAATCGGATTCATCAAATTTAACACGAATGGCGCAAATCCGCAAAATAGCAATTATGCCAGTGCCCCTGTACTAACAAATAACAATAGCTTTATATTGTAAAGGCCCATTCATATGGGAAACCTCTTGTCACAAGTGGAGTTCGGCAGGGCTGCATCCTCTTAATACCGTAATGTTATGAGAAAACTGCTGGGAAGAAGCAGAAGAGAGAGGGAGAGAGAGAATGAAAAATGAAACAAAAGTTACAAGATGAAGCAGAGGCTGCAGGATTATGAGAGTCAATGCTTATCTGTGGCACGAAAAGAGATTGAACAGGTCGAAACATTCACCTACTTGGGATAAGAAGTGACAAGAGAAGGAGGGCCGGAGGAAGCTGTGAAAGCTACAATTAGGAAAGCAAATGGAACTTGCAATCACCAATCTCATCCAGACGTTCATAAATTGTTGTCAGCGACGCATCATAAACATCAGATGGCCCGAAATTATATCTATCGAAGAACTCTGGAGAACTACAAATTAACTTCCAATCACGACGGAAATTAAGAAGATGAAATGGAGATGTATAACGTACTGTAGGAGCTCAGCCTTTTGACGCAAAACTGAGAAGGGATGCGTTCCATTTCCTTACTCAGAAGTGGCTTTCCGTGGTTTCAGGAGAAAATTACCGCCACGGCCGCTTCCATTCCAAATACACACACCAATACAGACGACACAATAACGCAGGTTATCAAACACATTCTACACGCGCATAAGTACACGGTGCTAAAATGACCACAATGTCCAAACCCATAAATGAAATGTTGCGGGCCCTTCCCCCAACATACAGACTGTTCCCGGAACAAACGAACACACACAAAACAATTTAGTGCTATTGCTTTCCTCAGCAATGAAAGGGATCGAACTCGGGACTGAGATAGCTTTCCCTTGCATTCAAACCAATGTTATCCGTATTTATTTCCTCCAAAATAATAATAATAATAATATCGTATGGACTCGGGTGCAAGCTTTGTTATTTGGCGCCCAGAGGGCAGCTTGCATGTCGTTCCTTGGAAAGGCAAGGTTAGATATCTAAGTTCCTTGACAGCAGTGCTTTCTAGTAGAGAAAGGAGGAACAGTGATGGCGGCAAATCCCGAGATTAATTTTGCCATTATGCCATTGACTACTAGAATGCGCTATAGTGTTCAAGGAGCTTAGATATCTAACCTCCTCGACTTTCATAGTGCTTCAAGGAACAAGAACATTCTACATGCAAGCTGCCCTCTGGGTGTCAAATAACAAAGCTTGCACCCGGCACCCGAGGCCATACGATATTATTTATTGTTATTATTATTCTTTGGAAACTAAACTGTTGTAGAAATTTCTAGAAACTTTCTTCCAAATGAGGATCTTGTTTCTACTGTAGAGATATCAGTTGGTATTGTATGCGTACTTTCCGAGTTAACAACGCGGCTCCCTAGTCTGTCCATAGGGGAGTATTGCAGTGAATGTGGAGAAACCAGGCGACTGCTAAGCCCAGCTGATCGTTGCGATGCGGCTCCCTAGTCTGTCCATAGGGGAGTATTGCAGTGAATGTGGAGAAACCAGGCGACTGCTAAGCCCAGCTGATCGTTGCGATGCGGCTCCCTAGTCTGTCCATAGGGGAGTATTGCAGTGAATGTGGAGAAACAGGCGACTGCTAAGCCCAGCTGATCGTTGCGATGCGGCTCACAGGAGACCCAGCTATTGGTATGTACCTGACGAGATGGCGATGTGGCCAGCCAAGTGCGTGCTCACTGCCAGCATACAGCACGACGCGACGTGGGAAACGGGTACTTTTTCAAACCCGCTGCATAGTAACGAGGAGCTGCCACCGGCTATTTAAACAAGCAATCAGCTCGGGAATAGAATATCAGTCTCTTCGATACAAAAAGACTAAGAAAATCCTCGGAAATATAATAACTTAGGCATATTGAAAATTTTATTTTAAAGCACAGGAGAAAATGCTTCCATTTTATTGAAGTTGTTCAATACAGTGAAATGGATGTATGTTCTTGGAACATCTTGGCCAAAGCCCCGTTCACTTGGCTGTGTGTTGATTTCAATTAAGTGGAAACATATTTTACTGGAAGTATTTCATATTATTAAAATAATATTGTGTGGGGTTTTAAAATCTTGTTAACTTACGGTATTTTTCATCGAAAATACATTTTCTGAGTATTTTCCCCAATGCTGTCTGCATATAGGTTGTATTGTAACACACGATGATAATAAGCTTAGCATAAAAAATAAATAACAACTAAGCATGTTCTTAACCTCACGATCAAAAGCCACGAGACTTTCTTTCACGTGAAATCTGAACCACTGATGCCTGCCATTTTTGTTTCATCTTTGTGTTTCAACACATCCTATTTAATTATAATATAATAATTCCAGTACACGTTTTTATATACGAACATTTGTGTCCACATCCTTGGTTCAGTGTGGTTTGAGTTAGAGACTTGAGCATTGGCATTTTAGCCCCGTAGAAGTTACACTTCCATCCGCCGACTACGCTCCAACTATCAATTGGCGTTATTTATCATTTCCGAAGCGTTGGATTGATGTGCAGCAAATAGGTTTTGCTTTCTGTCCAATTTCAAGCTCGCACCTCCAGCTTTCTGTAGTAATTAACCACCACAGAAGCAATTTCCCATGAATTATATTTTGTTCAGATTTAAGGAACATTCACGAAGAGGTACGTGGAATCTCAGATACCGGAAGTACCTAGCGTATCCATCCTGAGTCGAGGACAGGAACCAACATTGATCCTACTGTCAGAGTTCATTGAGCAGTCCACACTGAGAAATGTCCCATTCATGAACCAACCATCCCATACTAAAAGTCCAATTACAACTTGAACAGCATTAAGGCTATTGGTTTGATGGTCGGTGACGAACTTCTTCGCCAAGTTCTGCAAATATTTTAATTTCGATAATAGTTTAATTGAAAGCATCGCTGTTACAGCATTCACTTGTGATCCTCAAGAACCATCCTCACCGACAATGAATACATATCTCCTTTCTACGCTCACCCACCTCTGCGCTTTGTCTCACGGTAATCCCTAAATGGCGAAAGCTATAAGTAGTGTACATTTCTTGTGTCTGCGGGCGATGGACCCTAGGAAGTGACGGATCAAGTATATCAATTGGCAAGTAGGCTATTGATTAGGGAAGCCTCCGTGGCTTAGGCGGCAGCACGCCGGCCTCTCACCGCTGAGTCCGTGGTTCAAATCCCGGTCACTCCATGTGAGATCTGTGCTGGACAAAACGGAGGCAGACAGGTTTCTCTCCGGGTACTCCGGTTTTCCCTGTCACAATTTCATTCCAGCAACACTCTCCACTATCATTTCATTTCATCTGTCATTCATTTAATCATTGCCCCAGAGGAGTGCGTCAGGCCTCGGCAGCCGGCACAGTCCATATCCTCGCCGCTAGATGGGGGCTTCATTCATTCCATTCCTGACCCGGTCGGAGACTGGAAGCAGGCTGTGGATTTTTCATTTCTATTGATTAGGGCGTGAGTCAGGGAAATACCCCCAGGGGCTCACATCTAGTGGGAAGTGGGTTGGCGACCACGGGGCCCCAGCTGAGTCCGGCATTGCTTCCACTTACTTGTGCCGGGCTCCTCTCTGTCTTCTTTCCTGTCGACCTCACTTGGTCAACTCTTGTTCTCTTCTGACCCCGACGGTATTAGGGTATCCTAGGCCTAGGGAGTCTTTCACTTTCCCGCCTTAGTTGGCCCTTGTCTCATCTTTTCTTTCTTTGGTGTAAATGTGTGTGTGCGTGACAGGAGGTGGAATCCTCCCCTAATCACAAGCTGAGTGGTCGTGGCGAGGTGATGAATGGCTACTGGGTGAGTAGTCACAAGCGACCCACCTCCAGATACCTGGCGACCTCTGGAGAACCTTAGCCTTACCCCGGGCAAGCGGGGCTCTGCCGGGGGTTGACTTTTAGTTCCCTAGCTACTCGTGGGACCAAACATAGCGTCCATTATTTCACAGGGTGGCTCCCTTACAAAGCCGTCTTTAAAATTTAAGAAGAGGAAGTTTATGCCTCTAGTTTCGCCGCTTGATGAAAAGGATTCAACGTTTTTCCCTCGGTACCTTATGGTAACAAGGACCGATGGGCAAAATTTTACAAACGTTGATCCTTTTGATTTACATGATGCAATTGAGGGGAAATGGGGCGATGTAGACACAGTAAAAAAGCTGCGAAACGGCGCACTCTTGATAAAAACTCAAGGAAAGAGACAGACAGATGGTCTTCTTGGGACGACAAGTTTCGGTGGTATTCCAGTCGAGGTAGTGAAGCACCAGTCCCTAAACCTGAAGAAAGGTTTAGTATTTCATAGGGACCTGGTGAACACTACCGACGAGCGTATCCTGGAAAGAACTGGAAAGCATGGCGTTGTCGAGGTGAGACGAATCAAACGTAAGATGAATGGTGTACTAGTTGACACCGGGGCGTTCATCTTATCGTTTGAGTCAGATAGCCTGCCCAAGAGGATCAAAGTGTCAATGTACACTCTCGATGTGCGACCGTATATTCCATCTCCATTGCGGTGTTTTCAGTGTCAGCGATTTGGACATACCTCATCTCGTTGCTCGGGAAAGCCTATCTGTCTTTCCTGTGGCAAGGCCACTCATGAGGGAGCGGAATGTACACCACCTCCCGCATGTCCAAATTGCAAGGGAGAGCACTCTCCTCGCTGGAAGGAATGTCCTGCCTTCCTAGAGGAGAAGAAAATTCAAGAAATAAAGACCTTAGACGAGCTCTCCTACACTGAAGCACGCAGAAAATATCGCTCCATGGCCTCTCCTATTTTCTCAGTATCATATGCTCAAAAGGTATCAAACGAATCTAGTAATCAAGCGGCAAACTTGACATCGGCAAGTTCTAAAAGAGTTACCACTGTTAAAGGGGCTACAAATAGCCCTATTATCACCCCTGTTAGCCAGAAGAAGGTTACGGAATCTTCTTCTGGCATCCAACAAAAGGCGCAGGTGCCTCCAACTAAACCGGCGCCATCGGAGAAGGCAACTCCTCCGATAAGGCCAGTGAAGAAGCAATCTCCGACTCGTTCGAGGAGGAAGTCTTCGCCGGCCACGGCTGGACCCACATCCAGCCAAACAAAACAGGGAACAGGAACGGCGGGTAAGAAAGAGACTGTTCATCGCCGTCTCTCTTGCCCTCCTGCTGAAAAGGCAGCTCCAATACCTGCTGGCAATTCTGCTTCCACGACCACCGGAGGAGCAGTCCTAGCAAGTGCTGCACTGTTTGGCAGGACGGAGACGTCAGGGGGGAAGGGACCAACTACTTCCCCAAATAGACGTCAACGCCGGTTCAAGAAGAAAAATAGTCGGGACGTGCCGGGGACGGACTCCCAGTCATCGGACCGGGAGAAGGTCCCTCGTCACCGCTCTCGCTCTTCACCAAGGACGAGACCCGGAAAGTCCGGTGATAACCGTTCGCCAACCAAGAGAGCATTCGCTCCGTTTTCTTCGTCCTCCGAAGGAGATGTGGAGATTGAGGAATGCTCTCCTACCCTATCACCCACTCCTACGGATAGGGATGGTTGGCAAACGGTTAAGCATAAGTAGACAACTATCTTCTACTTAAGTCCACACTATGGCACTATTACAATGGAACTGTAATAGCTATTTTCGACATCTCGCTGAAGTACGCCAATTGATTTCTCAGTTTACGGCAAACATTGTCTGTCTTCAGGAATCCAGGTTTCGTCCTGGACATGAGACAACAATGCGACACTTCAAACTCTTCTCTAAAGACCGGGTGGACGGAGCTGTGGCCGCCGGTGGCGTCTGCACTCTCGTCCACTCTAGTCTCTTTAGTGAAGAGGTGCCGTTGCGTACTCAGCTAGAAGCAGTTGCAGTTCGTACTTCGTTGCCAGTAATGGCAACAGTATGTAACGTGTACATCCCGCCTGATTCTCAACCGGATTACGGACAGCTGGAGGATCTAGTCTCTCAGCTCCCCCCTCCTTTTCTCCTTCTGGGAGATGTTAATGCCCACAACACCATCTGGGGCTCCGCTACCACTAGCGGTAAAGGGAGAGATTTTGAGAGGCTGATCAGGCGGCTGGACCTGTGTTTGTTGAACACAGGGGAACCTACGCACTTCTCTATTGCACACGGCACTTATTCAAGTGTCGATATTACCTTGTGCAGCCGTGCGCTGGTTCCCCTGCTACAGTGGGGTGTACACGACGACCTTTGTAATAGTGACCATTTTCCAATTATCGTTACTCTTCCGAACCAGAGAGCCATCGAGTTACCAAGTCGATGGCTTCTCCGACGGGCTGATTGGCCAACTTTCACGGCACGTGCGGTGTTTGCCGAAGATACCTTTGAGAGTGTCGGCGATCATACCATTCACATAACGAATGGTATTTTGGCTGCTGCTGAGGAAACAATACCTTCCTCATCCGGCAACTCACGCCGGAAGCTTGTCCCTTGGTGGACAGCCGAGATTGCAGCAGCCATTAAAGATCGTCGACGTGCTTTCAAATGCTATCGGAGGCAAAACACCATGGCCAACCTTATCACCTTCAGAAGGATGCGTGCTAGAGCCCGATATCTGATTCGGGAGAGTAAGAAAACGACGTGGGAAAAGTATGTGTCGTCCATGACGGCGCATACTCCATCATCTCAAGTGTGGACTAAGCTTCGCCGGATCTCCGGACTCCCGACATCACTGTCGATACCCGGAGTGTCCATCAATGGAGACATCATCACGGACCATCTCGCCATTGCCAACAGCATTGGCTCGCACTTCTCCGATGTATCCTGCTCCGGGAGTTACGATCCTACATTTCTGACTCTGAAGCGGGAGGCAGAGACTCACCGCTTGTCCTTTGCCACTGCTGCTTCGGAGTCCTATAATGTACCATTCTCTGAATGGGAACTGCGCAGTGCGCTTGCACTGTGCAGGGATACGGCTCCTGGACCGGATAACATACATAATCAAATGTTAAAGCATCTGTGCGAATCCAGTATAAAACAACTGTTGATCCTCTTTAATCGTATATGGATTGAAGGGGCGTTTCCATCTCAATGGCGAGAGGGAATCGTGATACCGATTCCTAAGGCTGGAAAGGATCCCAAGTTTGTAAGCAGCTATAGGCCCATTTGTTTGACAAATGGCCTATGTAAGCTGCTCGAAAAGATGGTGAACCGTCGACTGGTGTGGTTCTTGGAGGATAAAGGTCTCCTGTCTGAGTACCAATGTGGATTTCGCTCTCATAGGTCCACCACTGACCATCTGGTGCGACTTGAGAGCGCCATACAGGAGGCTTTTTTCCGAAAGCAGCACCTAGTCACGGTTTTCTTTGACCTCGAGAAAGCCTACGACACCACATGGCGCTACGGGATCCTTTCCACCCTTCACAAGTGGGGACTCCGTGGTAACTTACCGACTTTCATTGCGAATTTCATGTCCGTCCGACTCTTCCGTGTAAGGGTCGGTAGGACATTATCGCAATACTATACCCAAGAAAATGGAGTTCCTCAGGGTTCAGTGCTGAGTGTCACCTTGTTCGCGATTGCCATTAATGGCATTGTTGCCGCCGCCGGGTCCGCGGTAGTTCCATCGCTGTATGTAGACGATTTAGCTCTGCATTACAGCTCTGGAAGTATGGCAGTCGTGGAACGGCAATTGCAGCTAGCTATCAACCGGGTCGACAGGTGGGCTCACGACCGGGGTTTTCGTTTTTCAGCAGCGAAAACCTCCGTCGTCCATTTTTGTCGGCTCCGGAGGCTACATTTACACCCTGAACTACATCTCAGGGATGCTGCGTTGCCGTTGGTTGACACTTATCGCTTCCTGGGGCTCCATTTTGACAGCAAGTTAACGTGGCAGCACCATATACGGCAATTGAAAATGACATGTCTCAGGAAACTGAACATGCTCAGGTTTCTTAGTGGCACTACGTGGGGGGCTGACCGTGCGGTGCTGCTACGGTTCTACCAAGCCCTCGTCCTGTCCCGGCTAGACTATGGTTCTGCGGCATACGGTTCAGCAAGGCCGGCAACCTTGAAAATGCTGGACAGTATCCACCATAGTGGCGTTAGGCTGGCTACCGGTGCCTTCCGGACCAGCCCGATACCCAGCCTACTCGCCGAATCGGGTGTTCCACCTTTAAATTATAGACGCCAACATATGCTTTTAGCATATGCTGCCAATGTGCGTCAAATGCCGCATCACCCGACCTATCAAGCTCTCTTCGGTACCCAAAACCACCAGGGTTACGCCAACCGGCCTCGTGCCACTCGGCCGGTTGGTATTAGACTTGATAGCTCGTGTACTGAAATAGGAGTGGCTGTAGGTCCCTGTATGATCCGGACATCTAGCGAGGTGCCTCCGTGGCAAGTCCCGCGTCCGGAAATTCGGTTAGATCTGCACCGAGGTCCTAAGGTGAACACGGATGCCTCCGTTTACCGGAGGCAGTTCCACAGCATAGTTCACCAATTTCCGGACGCTGGCATTCTATACACGGATGGTTCGAAGGTGGACGAGAAAGTGGGTTGTGCTTACGTTATTGATGGTGCAAATACCAAGATCTCTTTGCCTGAGGCCTGTAGTGTGTTTACTGCGGAGCTCGTTGCCATCTATGAAGCTCTGCAGTTTGCACTACAGGATGCACGAATCCACTTTCTCGTGTGTACCGACTCTTTGAGTTCGTTGCAGTCAATTGCTACATGTTTCCCGCAACACCCCCTAGTGCAGCGAATCCACGACCTACTAGCCGGGCTGTGCCACGCTGACACTCGAATCACCTTTCTGTGGCTTCCAAGCCACATGGGAATTGTGGGAAATGAGTTAGCAGATCAAGCTGCAAAAGAGGCGGTATCACTACCACCTCGACCAATGGAGGTACCCGCTAGAGATATTCGCTCTCAGTTACGCCTACAAGTTCTGGCTTTTTGGGAGAGTCAGTGGCTAGCTGACCCACTGCCCAGTAAACTGAGAGCGATCAAGGGAACAACTCGCGTGTGGCGGAGCTCCTTCCGGGCCCGGAGAGAGTCCGTCATTTTGTGTAGGCTAAGGATAGGTCATACAAGATCCACCCACTCGTACCTAATGAGAAGGGAAGACCCCCCACTTTGTACCTGTGGAGCCGTATTCACCGTGGCCCACATTTTCACCGAGTGTGTGGATCTTGCTGACTTACGAAGAAACCTTGGTTTGCAAACGACACTCAAACTTATATTAGCCGATGACGCGGTGGCTGCTGATCGCGTTATCCGCTTTATAAGTGAGAGTGGGTTAGGGCCAGCAATCTAAATTTTCCAGTGAACATTGACTCAACGACTTGTTCGTTTTTGAATGATAATGTTTTGTTTTTTCCGTAATTTTTGTTTATTTTTATAATTTTTATTTTTTATTTAATTGTTTGTTTTTGTTTTATTAATTTTTGGTCTTTTTAAATTTAGATGTCCACCTCAAAATTTTAAATTCAATTCAAAATTTGTATTCTTTAATCTGTGTTAAGAGGGGCAGATGACCTCGTAGTTCCGCCCCTTAAAACAGCAATAACTAACTAACTAACTAGTCAGGGAAATAGCCTCCACCAGAACAGACATGTACGGAAGTGCGGAAATGATCGTGGGCACGGCACCAGTAACTTCCCTCCATAAGCAACTCGAAATAGAACCTCGTATGAATGCCGCAATCTCACAGACAATGACATTCAAAAGCATCGCAAGTTATTTTCCAACTGTTACATCTCATGAATTTTAAGCAGTTTCACAACAATTTTCAAATAAGGGGTAAAACATTTATGTAAAATCAAATTGACTTCAAAGTGAACATGTAACATGACGGCAGCATAGTGGTCGGCCGTGCACTGAAATATCCAAACTGCGCCGAGGTCGGAAGCATTTGATTTTATGGTTATAAGCTCGACGACGCCAGACAACGCGCAGACAGCCCACAGACATGCAGTTTTCTGAGACCCCATACACCTGTTCTAAAACATACGCAAAACTCCAATATCCAGTGGTGATGGGCTGTGATATATCAGGAGAAGGAAATGTCCCTACCAACATGTATTGGCTAGATATATTATGGGAAATTCGAAACTAGTATTGAAGTGCAACATTACAATTTATGGCTCCCATAGCCAAAGGAGCTATCACATTTTCTTAAAATGACAATAACCCGATTCCATATGATATGAGACATCTGGCCTCGTTATATTGGTTGGTAATACTCCATTTCCATGCAAATATATGTTTATGTATGTAGCTTACCACCTTTTAAAGGTTTGCTCATTCTCCGTATAGCCTACATCTGCATGATGTTCACAACAAGCATGTATTTACAATTCTATTTTGCATTACACGCAACTAGTTGGTATTGTGCATAATACTGCACTTCTTCGAACGCTCCTTGGAACCAATTTACCCAAAACTATCAAATACTCGCGTATTATTAATGTATACAAAGAGTTTAAAACATTTTAACACAACAACTGACATTGATCTATGCACTCAAATTGAGAATTTTACACATTAAGCATTATTATATAATATCTATTCGATTAGCGCCTTCCATACTTTTCAACGTTGAGACATACTGTATCTTTGGAAATGTATTCCATATCCATCCCAACTAGAGACTGCTGTTTTTATTTCCGATAATCCAGTTGGAAGACTTTTCCCATGCAAAGAACTATTTAAAAAAATAAGAATACCATTTATCCATTTTTAGTTACTTTAGGAAAGAACACAACATTTGGTGTACTACTGAACAATAACAATATGATAAGGAATTCAATTGTTACATATTTCAAAAAATTACTATGAATTATGCAATTTCTTTTGCACATTTCGGACGTATCTTAGTTGAATAAGACATTTATTGTAAATTTTAGATTAATTTGATTTAATATCCGCTGAAGAAGCCACCAATGAGTGTCCGGTCTTAAGGTGACTATTAATTAAACATGCTGTTTGCACTTTACATTAGCTATAATCGTTAATGCATTCACATAACAAGCTATCAGTTAAAATCCTGGTCATCAATCCTTTCATTTTATAAAAATCTAACTTGTGGTGATAATGTACCGGTAGAAAACCTACAATAATTTTGGTTCAAATTTGCAGAAGTTTGCCATCAAAAAACATTTTATTTTCCATTGTGGTGTTTGAAGCCATATTTTCAGTGTTGCCTTAGTAAACAAGAGTTTAGTGCTTTTCAGTCGGTCAACACGAATGTACCCAAAAGAGATGGGTTATGCCCTAATCCTGAAATAAATTACATGAGATTAATAAATTTTCCTTTCCACATTGGTGGTGAAGGTGGCAGGGCAGAACGACGAGGTGACAAGATACACAAGCATTATTATAGTGTTGAAATAACAATGGTTTGGGGCTGGGAAACGCTAATGAGGTTTAAATCCATTTCGATAATTAGGTAGCAGTACAATGCAGGTCGAAGAAATTGTATGAATACATGTCCGCATTTCTTAGCGTTTAACGATACAGTAACACAGAGTCAGAATAATATCTTGTTGTGTCTCGGTGGCCGAATGCACGCGATAGAAATGAAGTATGAACACACACGTATACTTAATACCTTATATAGACTACTTATCTCTTAATCTAATACATAAATGATAGTTACGTATGAATAGCACCATGGCAACTGTTGTGCCTTGGTATTTTACAAAGTCAGGGAGAGTCTATCTTTATGTAGATTCCACAACCGACACCAGAGTATGATTTAACTGAATATTACATATCTGCACTGAGACCGCTAAAATAATAACATGGACACGATAAAATGTAGATGTGATAGTCAATGCTTGGTTTGTCTGTGCATTGAAATGATTACACAACTGATATTTGATAATATTGAATCTCAAACAAATAACTTGACCATACTCACATAAACTAAAAGTCTGCACTTGGTATTAAGGCTATTTACTGTAAGTTATATGTATTCAAATGGCCCTGAAAGATTATTTATAAGTTCAATAATGAGAATTAGTTAGCTAGAAAACGTCTTCTCTGAATAACTCGTAAAGTGACCTCGATGTTCCTCCCCTTAAAACAATACGCATTACCAACACTTCAGTGGTAAAAGTCTCCGCCTCCTAATCACAAAAACATGGTTTCAATTCCCGAAGAGATCAGTTTTTCAAAACGGTACTCCAAGTACTACGATATCGGTTCGTAAAAGATCTCTCTTATCACATTTGGTGATCATATTACATTTCAGTGACAGATAAGAGTTCTGGTTTCACTGTTAGGTGGCAGTGCACATTGGAGATTAGATCGCTAAGGGGTTCCAACTCAAAAGGTAGCCGAGTCCACGTGATTATTGTTATTATTATTACTTTGAACACAAATTATATGAGTAATAATGAATCCTGGAGCATCTTATACGAAACTTGGTCAACAAAAGTAGACTCCTAGTCCTCACCGATCGCAACGGGAAGGTTCAGAGCTCGCGGATGTTTCTGCTTACAGGATAGTTACGCTGTCCATAACCGTGGTAATTGTCAAGTACAAACCATTTCTGGATCCATTTAGAACTCGGAACATGAGAGGCAGGGCGAGCAAGCCACTCATCCAGTCGTTTAGCATTGAAATAACTCCAGCATGAATGTTGCCGTTCCTACAAAAGAATCGGAAGCATCCCTCTGTAATTCATTTGGAGGGTAAAAAATTGCACGTGATAGCTGAGGTCGCAGAGGATTATCACCCGTATAGAGCCTGTTATCGCCCCTCCTTTCCCGTCTGAAATATTATGGTGGTTACACAACACAACGGTATAATCCCTAACAGCAGGACGCGAGAGCCTTAGCTCACAGTCGATATATACACAAATAAAAAATAACTTTAATTAATAAATACATTGCTAAATAGCTAAATAAAATAAACAAACAAAAAAAACTAAATACGGTACTTATCAGAGGTAAGCTATGGGCAAAATAGTTTAAAATAATAATAATAATAATAATAATAATAATAATAATAATAAAGGAAAATAAGGAAAATCCTGGGTCCAGTCAAAGGACACGGTGAGTTCTGAAGACGCCACAACCAAGAATGTTGTACACACACGTAGAGAAAATAGCAGACGTTATGAGGAAAAGGAGGATTTCTTTCTATGTACATATAACACGGCTATCCAACCGAATTTTTGCTTTTCTCTATGAGAAAAAAACAAAGGGTGCCGGTGTCTTCCTGATTGCGGTCATTCCAGATTGCGTTCACTTTCATTTTAGGGAAGAGCTATAAACATTCCAGCGCCCAGATTGCGATAACTTTTCTTGGGAGACCGGTCCGGACCCTACGCACTTGCAGGAGTACCCTACCTTGACCACATTATTGAGGGCAAGGTAGGGGGAAAGCTTCCTTCAAAAATACCATCTTATAATTTGAGTAGTTTTGACAGTGAACTTATTGATTTTGACTTATCAAAAGTCACAGATTTCAATTCTGGAATGTTAATAAACCTAAAACTTCAAATGTTTGATTTTGTGTGTAGGAGGGGCGGTGACAAAAATTGATTACAAACAGGATTTAGAATCAAACGCAGAGCAAAGAACATTTACGAGACGAATTTTTCGAGTAATGAAAAGAATGTTTTTCACGATATACAGTAGGGGCCAACCTATTATAAAAATATATATCTCGCACCTCAAATGGGAGAGGAGGGTCAGAAATTAAAAAGTATACCCTGTAAGTATAAAATTTCCCGTTACAACAATTTTGTTGAAAGTGAAGGTCGTTAATTCCGATCCTGAAACGTTTCTATTCTTAAGACTGAAATTGTTATAATCATTGCTTTACGAGGTGCTGTCAGATAGGGAGGGGACTTGATGTTTTAAGCGAAGTTTTATGGGGTGTGCTGAGCTGAACACGGAACTGTATTCTTTGGTTAGGTAGTGAAATATCAGTTTCCCCTTGTTATCCACAAAACTTATGGAAGGTAAGAGTTAGTCGGGAAGAACCAAGAACCAAGGACCGGTCTCCGAAGTAAAGTGATCGCAATCTGGACGCTGAAATGTTTATAGTTCTTCCTTAAAATGAAAGTGACCGCAATCTGGAATGACCGCAATCAGAACACAACCCGGGGGCCTGGTTCAGGGAAGTAGAGAAAGAGCTCTTGGAGATTGGGATAACACGTGAAGATATCCAGGAGCGTGGCCAACCCAGGGAAAAACTTCAAGAACATTGGAGTTTTCAACCTAAGCCGAAACTAAAAACCGGGAAGGCGTGGACGACGGAGAGATTGCGAATGAAGGAGTAGGTCTACTGGGCCAACATTAACATGCAGAAGAAACAGTCCACATGACGTGGTCCTTAGTTGGCCGCAACGAAGCAACAACAACAACAACAACTAGCGGACCCATGCGGGAAGTCTCGTCCGGGTTTATAGTTATGTGGGCTCGACGCGACACAGTTCTGTCTTGTTTACTTGTTTAAACGCACTTGATAACAAATACAATATGTTTCCGTTGACTTTACAAGAAATGCAAGATTTTTCCTGTACTATTGAGACGATTTGGAAGATTTCGGCACAAACCACACCTTCTAACACCCTCTGGTTCAAGAGCTTGAGGTTTGCGAAACCTATAGCGCTTTATATATGCGATAATAAAGTGCAGGTCGAGCAGGGTTAATAACTAGAAAGCACTGCACCAGGTCTCCTAGGAGGCCACGCGACATATATTTTAATAATAATTTCCCCCTCACTTGTTTGAGAAGTGTGTTGCCAAGTGTATAAATAATGAATTTATCTTTTTTCAGGTTTTAGCGTCTTAAAATAGTTGTTATTCTCCGCGCAATTCGTGTTGACCGACTGAAAAGCAATTCTGTTAATACATAATACTTCACCAAAACAAAACCAAAAACCCCAAAACTGTATAAATTTGATTATTTAATTCAACAACTCTAAATTAGGAAAATGAATAATTACAGTGCCAATTGGATATCTGGTTTAATATGATAACCAGTTACGATTACTCCGTCCACCATAGCGAGACTGGAGAGAAATAGCACGTCGCGTGAAGCAAAGAAGGGGGCGCAGTTCGTGTTTGTGTGGTGACATACATATTTATCAGCTCACCATGTTATTCTGATCAGGGAAATGTTCATATGCACGTATCGAGGGGGCGAGACGACACTTTGCAACAGCATTTCAACATGGTGTTTACTTTGGTTGGTTCCTCAGTTTAGGGCTGCGACAACGCGGTCATGTAGCCCCGTGTACTTCGGGTCTGATAACCGGTGTTAATTGTGATGGCTGTATTAGTGTGTGTTATCTGTTTTGAATTCAAGTAAGAACTGCAGACATTCGATTTTCAAGTAGTTCCAACTTTTGCTACCAAACGCCACCGTCAACGACCAACTAGTTCTGGACTTGGTTACTAGAAGCCACCACAGTCGGCTCCGGGCGACGAACGTTGGAACCTAAGAGCGTTAGTCAAATATAAACCATTTTAATTATTTTTATTTATCGTATGGCTTTTAGTGCCGGGAGTGTCCGAGGACATGTTCGGCTCGCCAGAGGCTGTAGCTGCTTCAAGCGGACATCCATAGGGTGAGCTACAAGTTCCGTTCAATTCAAGTAGTTCCAACTTTCGCTACCGTACCAGATATCACTGATACCTAGTAGTAAACGTTGGAACTTAGATAGAGCGTTCCAACGAAATCTAACCTATAATTTAGCTTCACACAAGTGTAATTAGTGGAAGGTTCTTTATCATGCCATAAATCTATTACATGGGACCGCCGGCTTTACTTCCCCTCCGAAGGAAGGCATACTCAGGGATTTTTAACGCACTTAAAAATCGGCCGGCTTCGGCCGGGTTTGAACCCGCGACCTTGGACATGCTACCAACTACGCCACCGAGACCGCCAGAAATATTTCTCTTGCAATAATTTGGAAACGAATTGCTCTCGACCCGATCGATGGGGCAATTACTAGGGTAGCAGCGTGAAAAGAAAGTCTCTCTTTGAATTTGAAATTCGGTAGCAGGTATTTAGCAAAGCACTTAGTGACTCCCACACAGCATGTGTGGCCAATGCAGTCGAGCGGAAAGACATGCCACTGCTGCTGGATCTGAACTCGTGCATCGTGCAGCGGGAAATACCACGAATAACATTTAATGCTCCACAGGAAGATCAGGCATCAGCTGAGCTGCCAAGGGGATACTTTCATATGACTCACCACTACCTCGGCGGGGATCTCCACACTTCCTCCAAGCGAATGCCGGGATTGTAGCACCTACCCTATTCCAATAGTTACAGTAACACACGCAGCGATTAGGTTCGAGTTCGATTCCCGGCTCCCCCAGGGAATTATATTCTATGTATACTTTGACAGATAATTTGCCAAATGCAAACAACTTCGAATGCCACAGCATAGAAGGTACACAACATCTACTAAACTAAATGTGCGTGCGTTGGATAAGTGAGCTTATTAACGGCCGTGGAAGGAAACCAACCAAACAAATCCACAAATGATAATCATCTGTCGTTGGATCATCACAATTAATGTCTTCGTGCTTAATTAGCACTTGGATGGATGAACGGTGTGTTGAGAGGAGAAGAGCACAGAGCCGTACGACTACATGCGGTTGGGCTAAGTACCAGTGGACAGCCCAACCCGCCGATAATGGCCAGTAACATGTAAAGGAAATTAAATTGCTCTTGAACATCACATGTTATACCTCACTACAAGTGGCGCTCCAAGCGGCTGTCGTGTTCTCACTTGGTTCCTTCGTCTCTTGTTTGTTTTTCTTCCGGCCTCCTCTACCTTTTTTCTTCGTAAGACTCGTTATTTTATTGTTAAATAGTTGCGAAGAGGAGGACCTCCCCTCTCGGTGTGGTTAACTGCATCGGACAACACGATTAGATCTCCCACCCTTCCAGCTTCATCATCATCGGAAGAGTTAACTGAATCGATTTCCTAACGACACAAATAAGATTACCACACGATTCAATAAGGCTCCCTCCAAGAACTCGCAACAAACAAAATAAGACACCGTACATGGAAGAAAGCGAGTGGAAAAATGTGCAGGCTCCTGAAACAATCGGGAGAATAGGCTATCACCTCAATGATCGACAGCAGGTAGCGACCCTCATTTGCAATAATAATAATCATACTAATATTAATAATAAGAACAGTGAAAAAACAAACAATGAGCGGTATTAAAGAGGTAAATAAAATTCAATTACGGTGTTATTACTCATTATAATATTTAATGATTTGGTATGATTAAAATGCACTTTATTCTGTACACAATTGAAAAAGAAAACATTGTTTGGACAATTTTACGAAGAAATCACTTACTGCACAATTTTAGATTGATAAATAATAAAGAACTATGTGTACATCAATAATTAAATAACAAAGGTAGGCCTAATAAGTTAATTATAAAAAATAAATAACAGTTAAATAAATTTAAAAAACAATATTTAACAACAAATTAGTTGTTTCTGCAATTTATGTCGAGTGGTGTACCAGGGGTCGTTTGCCGTTAATTTCTTTGTCCTCGCGGGAGGGCCCGGAAAAGTTAAGCAATGGGCATAACATTCTGTCTTCGCGGTCAAGGACGGAGAAATATCGAGATGTTACACGATCAGTGTCGCTCTCGGCCGTTTGACAATATTCACGCAATCGGCGCCGCTCTTACTAGTTTCACTATGGATCAGTTGAATAAAAGAGAAAAAAATCATTTGATAACTTTTTAAGTATTATCACTAGCTTTGGCTATAAAGCCACTTGCTAAACAGTTTTATGAATAAAAACAAGTTAATTAGAACTAACAAGCACAAGCTGAAAAGAAGAGTACATTGTTAGCGAGATTGGTCCATTGTCACCTGAACAGGCTTAGCGTGAATAAGAAAAGGTTTGAGTTGTTGATCATTGCTGAGCTACAGTATATGCTTGAGGCCATTGCTTATTTCAGTTCTGTGCGAATAACATCTTCAGAAGATATTACGGATAGTGAGACTGGAGTGGATATAAAATTAAAATTTGTCTCCAGGTTATAAAAGCGTGAAGTGTTGTTTGACAAATCTCATAAAGAAAAGGCACTTTCTTCACAATTACTATAGAGAAGAATGTACGAAATCGTCGAGAAAGATGTATCTATTAAAACCTGAGAAAAATGACAAGTGAATAAAATATAAATATAAATATGTTTTGGACCACAGCAGAGGGAGAAATAACAAATATACGATATCGTTTCCACATGCCCCAGTAATTGTTCTGTATTTTCTATTGTACTTGTTACATCTTTCTCGACGATGTTCATATAAAAAGGCCCGTATATAGACATAACGATTGTTTCCGTAAAGAAAGAACAGGCGTTGAAGAAGTCTAGCGCTGAAGAATGGTCGAACGACCTTGATGGATGGTATTGAATTGTTTTGAGGACACGGCCACCGTGGGAGCGCTTAAGGTATTGCACACCGGAGTCACGAGAGATTGTTTGTCATTAAACGCAACGCGAATTGATGGAGTCTACTCGAGCGGAACGTCTCAGGTGCACACAGTCTGTCAACTTGCTGGATAATACCAAAATGTACTAAGTCAAGTCCGGCGGGCCAAACGGTCCATATTTCGTCTACGACTACTTTCAACTCGTAATCTACGTTCTGATTGCTCATGCACTATCGATGTGTCTTCTTAGAATGATTTTAGTATTTGAAAGGTTGATGCTGGTTCCGTATCGATGAACTAATTAGTGGCAAAACACAGAGCGGCTTCATCGTTTTTACAGCTCTACATCTCTGGTGAAGTAGCCTATTATCATTTCCATCATCACCAATGAATTCTATTAGCATGTTGATATCATCTCAAATACTGCCACGGAACTAAGCCAATACTAATTATGTCTCAGTTAACGTCTACAGACCACAGTGAAGCGTGGTCTGTATTATAGTCAGAAGAATTGGACCACAAAACTATTACCCAATGCAGTGATCAACAAATTAAAGTGACATTTTAGAGTTTAATCATATTGTGTTTAGATTTCAAATTTCAACTCTTTCTTCCACCTTTCCTTACCGTGCACCATAATAGGTTTATTGATAAGAATGCTTTTTAGTGTTAAGCTTTTCAACCATCTGTTTTCGTTGATATTTTTGATCTATATCGGCTGCTGAAGGGGCCAAAACAATTAGGCCTCGAAACATGTCCCCAATGATCACAAAGTGATCATTTATTAAAATAAAAGGTATTGATTAGGCGGAACTTTTGCTACAATTATTACTAATTAGAATGATTCTGTAACAACGAGGGGTGACCCGAAAATAAGTGTCGCCCAATAGAAAAGCAGTATTACCACAACAAATCTTTAGCAGCAACACGCAAGAAAAGTGAAAATGACGCAATTTGCTGTCACTAACTCTAAGATCGGGCGCTAGAGGGGACTAATGTCACCACTGACTTATCTCGAATAACGTCACAGCTCTGGGAGCGCATCTCACCTGTGTGGAGGAGAATATCGTGTGTCTGTATTATTTTAGTATATTATAAAGAAAGGTGAGACTCCGTGGCCTAGGCGGCAGGACACCGGTCTCTCACCTCTGGGCCCGTGTTTCAAATATCCCCGTCGCTGGACAAAGAGGATGCGGACAGGTTTTCCCTGTCACAATTTCATTCCAGCAACACTCTCCACTATCATTTCATTTCATCTGTCATTCATTTAATCATTGCAAGTGGGGGGGGGCGCGCGCGACAGACTTCGCCAGCCGGCACAGCCGCTAGATGGGGGCTTCATTCATTCCATCCCCTGACCCGGTCGGTCGACTGAAGCAGGCAGTAGATTTTTATAAAGAAAGGTGCCATATATCGAAGAAGGGTACATTTTATTGATAACTAAAAGGATCGCGTAACTTTAACGTTGAACTGCCCATGGTTTCCAAAACATAAGCCTTTCACAACAATAGGAGAAACCAATTCTACGAAAGAGCCAAAGAAACTCATTCTCAAGAGAATGACAATATATTAAAATGGCTCTCCTGATTTTTTTTTGATTTTTTTTTCAAGAAACCTCCTGGTGAAATTAGGTGCCCAGCGATTTAAGGTGAGCTGGCATTTTTCCATCTCATTGAGTGTTGTTTAGGTCCACTAAATGGTTTAAAGAAAAGCCAGACAGGGGACAGCAGCGGGGGTGGGGTGTTACAGTAACAGGGGGGACATCGGCTCTTTCCAAATGGACCCATAAGTCCTTATTAAAGCATTTATATACAACCTCCCTTCAACTAAGAAAGCTAATTGTTCCACTAGGCGGGATTTCAAATTATATGGCGCGAGGCCCAGTTTGAAATAAGCCAATAAGCTAGATTGGCAACTCTGGGATGACGGATGGAAAGGCGACAACAGTGTAATGCAGACACAAATCACTACCAAACCGATTTCCTACATAGCATGAGTTATAGACTCATCACCAAATATCATTATTTCATTAAAAAAACTTGCGGACCCGTGAGAGAACCCTCGTATAATGGGTTGTGTGCGCCCCATGTGTACAGACTGCCCGCCTGGCTGGAGTGCTATGCGGGCTGTACGCGACACAGGAGCTATCGTCTTGTTTATGTGTTTAAAATCACGTTATAAACAAATAAATATATTTCCGTTGACTTTTCAAGAAAAGCAAGGTTTTTTCCTGTACTATTGACGTGATTTGGAAGATTTTGGTACAAACCACACCTTCTAACTCCCTCTGGTTTAGGAGCTTGAGTTTTGTGAAACATACACCTTAGCGTATTATATAATAAGATGTTTAACTGTTTCAATTTTGGTAAGAAAACAAAACAAAAATAAGGGGTAACACCCCACTTACACGCGACTACAATGGAGTGACTCAGTGTAGAGCTATTAATAGTGCAGTATATAAGAACAGTTTCTTGCAATGAAAGACTATTACCCCAACGACACTTTGCAAATAAGTTCCTATATCCTAAACGTGTGACAAAATAAAATCATAGCATTGAGTAAGACTTGAAATGAGACTACAATAGGGATTCAAACCCAAGCCTTGAGCATTGAGGCAGGAGTGTTAGACGAAGAGCGCTTCGCAGAGCGACTCTGAGCCAGTCAGAACATACTCACAAGTGTTGAGTAAGGAAACCATCAGAGTAGTGGCGTAGTCTTCACTTACCTGAAACATAAAAAAGAAAACAGAACATTAAACAAGGAAGCAACACAATACTCTCATGTGGACTGCAAATCTCTTTAGCGTTTAGCACATTACTTGAGGACCGATGACCTAGGCGTTAACCCCCATTATCCTCGATCGGACTGTGTTAATCTCTCCGCCGCGGGACGCCATTGCGTTACCCTTCCAGACCTAGGAAACTACGGTCAAAGAAACTGTTCAGTACATACAGTCAGTTATTGCTTTAAGGGGTGCAACCGCGAGGTCATATGCCCCTATGCACTCCTATACTTACTTTAGTAGACCATATAGGGGTAGTTTATATGATGACTCAGACATTTTGAACACTTTTTAACCAGTATCATTACGCAGTGGAGTTTTTTGGAACAGTAATCTTCGTCCTCTACACCAGCACATGCACATGCATCTTAACATTGTAAACATTCTGTCGACTCAGAAAACAAATGACCACAGAAAATGCATTCAACGTCGCCACTTTCTTAATCTGAAGAACTTTCCTATTATTTCTCGACGAAGGATGATCTTCTTTTGCTTCTTCTTGCTCTGCTGAAGGTCCAGTTTTCTTTTGCAAGAAAGAGCACGCTTTTCTGTTTGCTCAATCAGCTCTTTCTGTACGGTGATCCTGCCAGAACTGCAGTTTTGCTACGACGATGATCATTTGAACTCTGCTTAGCTGTCGTTACATATGGAATTGGCAGAGTGTTGTTAGGTGACACATTTCTAAATGCAGTGGTTTCTTGACTAGAGCAACTAGGCACCGCATCACACTTGAGGTCCAGAAGGTGTTGAACTGCTAGCTTCTTCATTTTCTTCAGGAGATAGTCAGTCAGTTGTCCGTGAACGCAGGAAATCGCTTTCTTGATAAACCTTACGGTCTATTGGCCATACGCCTGTGTTTCTCAATCCATTTACGGCAATTCTCATTGAGGCTGCTCGTAAAAATGGATTCCCAAGCAATTTGGCAATCTGATACATTGTAACAACACGTCCAGTTCGTAATAGGTGCTGGGAAGCTTTTCCAAGAGACAGATCATAAAACATTTCTAATCCAGCTTCTCCCTTAGTGGAATCAAACCTATATTTCTTGTCGTTCTTCAGTGCTAACTGGTAAGCTACCTTTCGATGATCAGTCGTGGATAGACCAAATAACAAACCTTCCATTTCTGGGGGTTGAGGCAAGACGGGGACGTCCCCCAACGGAATGAAAGAAGCTTAATTCAATTATGAATTACCTCCACAAGCTCAAAATAAACGCATTAAGGTACAGTCTAATGGATAGTGTTCAAGAATAAATGTATTGCAATTTCAGCTTGCCTGATCAAAGTCCAAAGTTAAAGTCGAATAAGATCACAGTGGTGAGAAGCAGTAAAATGGCCACTCCACGCATCAAGACACCACAAGATGACTGGAAGTCATGGCTTCGAGCTATTTTCGTTTCCAGGCTAGTGACAGCAACGTGGAGAGAAATAACCCCCCACCCCGTCATGCCCCCCTTGACCCTACGGACTGTCACTGACATATTCGACGCATGTGCACTTGCTTGTGAACACATTGATCGATGCTGGAAATCAAGGCCTACATAGCAGTAAAATCAATTCATATATATTGTATGAAAAGCAGAGCAATTATAAATAACTTATGGCTATTAGTTTATATGAATTCCCTTTAAAACAAACAAATCAGCGAAGGTGAGAACAGCCATTTAATTTGAAATCAAAATAAATGCATGCTACTTCACAACTATTGGAAATGTAGCGCATGCAAGTTTATATAGCCCAGTATGCTTGGGTGTGTTTAAGATGAAACTAAAAGAACACCAGAGTTTGCAGGTAAAGCCTAAACTAACAAGAAGCAAGACGTGGAGAGAGCAGCTGGCCGAGACGTCAAGCAATCTCCTGTACTGATTACATGAAAAGGCACAACCAAGTGGCCAAAATAATGCACCTACACCTTGCTCAAAAGCACTTATCTGATAATACTTTGCCTTACTATCAGTATGTTCCTGACGCCGTTTTGGAAAATCCTAGCCACAAGTTGTTATGGGACCGATCAGTTATTACTGATAAAACCATACCAGCAAACCGGCCAGATATCGTTCTTGTGGACAAGGTGCAGAAGAGAACCTTCCTAATTGATATTGCAGTGCCCAATTCCCATAATCTGCAACAAACCTGCTGTGATAAGATCACCAAATATCTGCCTTTGGCTGAGCGGCAAATGTGGAGACAGGAAAGTGTAGTGGTTCTGCCCATAGTCATTTCTTCTACCGGCATCATCCCCAAATCATTGGCTCGCAATCTACAAATATTGGGAATACATCCTGGTCTACATATCACCATGCAGAAGGCCGTCATCTTGGAGACCTGTTCCATTGTTCGATCGTTTCTCAACGTGCCACCTTAAGAGAATTAGCCATACCGTCTTGCAAACAAGCCGACGATATGTTGATATGTCCCACTTATGTGGTGAAATGAATGTAAAATAATAATAATAATAATAATAATAATAATAATAATAATAATAATAGACTAATAATAATGGTCTTGGACGCCATCCCGTGCAATTGAGTGTGTAGGATTTGTCTGATAACCTGTGTTATCCTGGGGTGTGAAGGACTTAGCCTCGGGTACAAATAGAGCTGTGTAATCGTTTGGTCTCGTCCGGAATGCTAACTTTCTCGGAAATTGATTAGTAGGCTAAATGTAGAGCAGAGCAGAGCAATTGTCGGCGAGAACAAAAGGCGCCGAGCGAGCGCGCTCATTGGTTGAGGACCTCTAATTGTGGGAAATGACGAGGATTAGCGCGGCGAGGTGCATTATACAGCAATACACCGGAAATGTTTACCCAGACATTGAGGTCCGACCAATATGTTGTTCATTGGGACACCTTTGGTCACCAGCCTGATAACCTGTGTGACTGTAGTAGGTGCCCCTGGACTTGAAATATTATCCCGGTATTTTTCTGGAGGGAGTGTTGAGAAAGCGCAAATAGCCTACACCAAGACTGCTGGTACATGATTCTTACATTCCATCCCAACTTCAATTTCAAATACCAGTGTTGCCATTCGTAGGAACTTTTCCGTTGGTCAAATAACTCATGTAGGCCTAATGTATTTCAGGTACTAGTTTCCCCGACACTCCTGGCGACGAACGTAGGAACCTAAGGACGTTTGTCAAATGTTTAACTATAATTTAGCTTCACACAGGTGTAATTAGTGGAAGGTTATTGTACATGCCATAAATCTATGGCATGGGACCGCCGGCTTTACTTCCCCTCCAAAGAAAGGCATTCTGAGGGATTTTAACGCTCTTAAAAATCCGACGACTTCGGTGGCGTAGTTAGTAGCATGCTCAGCTTCTATGCCCAGTATCACTTCAGGTGGCACAAAGGGGTAACATGAGTTATGAGTCCGAGGTGAAAAGTGCCAAGTTCACCTCCCAGTCCTCCGGGAGCGAGTTGTAAGCGCCGGAGAAAGAGAAGGCATCACCTGGAAGAAGGCGCTAAGTGATCAGGCGGAAAAGAAGCCATGCATATTTTATTCCATCATCTCCCCCTCGGTCCTGTGGGCGGATTAGCAAACCAGCAAACATGTCCTAAATAAGTAAGCAGCTGTTACGAGTGCATTCTCGTGTAGAATTGACAGTAGAAATTAAACTGCGCCATCATTATTTTATCTCCAGCTCTTTCTATGAATACAATGGCGTAGAGTGGAGACGAACACTTTTTAGCACTTAATTCATTCTCTGTACTCGCGAGCGTTAGTCGCCAATGGAGAATGCATGAGGAATTTGAATCCTGTTTAAACTTTCCAAGTGGATTCTGTAAGGCTCACTTTCACTCACCATCAATATAATCTGAGTTTGGGGATATCAACATGTTAGGAAGAAGATGTACAGTGCTCGCAGAAAGTTTAGGGACACTTCTAAATATCGCTTGATGCACATTTGTCTCTAAAGTAACAGCATTTCAGTCATTGTTTTACATGATGTTACTAGACCTCTATATGAGAGGGTTTCATTGAAAATTTCGCTGCTCTAGCTTTAATACAGTACCTTTCGAGATGGAATGCGTTACCTTTTTAAACAGGGCTATAAAAACCCTCTTTTTCCTACTAAAATGTTTTTTCTTCTCAAAAACTACCAGTCCTACAGCTACACAAAGCGTTATTGGTGTGAAGGCTAATACTAATGTTTCTAGTATAGTCGTGACACGTGATGCTACCGCTCAGTCCCACCCTTTTTTTGTATGGCTTTTAGTGCCGGGAGTGTCCGAGGACATGTTCGGCTCGCCAGTTTTGTAGCTGCTTCGAGACGGACACCCAATGGGTGAGCTACAAGTACCGTTGGGGAGGGAAGTTGGAAGGGAAGGACGAGAAGTTGGAAAGTAGCGGCTGTGGCCTATAGTTAGGGACCAACCCCGGCATTTGCCTGGAAGGAAGATGGGAAACCACAGAAGACCATCTTGAAGGTTGCCGGCGGGGGGATTCGAACCTCCTCGCCTCCCGGATGTGAGCGACTGCCAGCAGTCATGCCGTAACGACCACGGCTAACTCACCCGCCCTGTCTCTCGACAACAGATGCCCATCGTGATTTAAAGGTTGTACAGTGACGGACCCTTTATATACCGGAAACCTGGACAAACCGAAGACATAATTCAGAACGGAAGTATTTGCTATGTAAAATGACACTGTAAACCGGAAAACTGCCAAACGCGGAAACGAAAAGAAATTCCGGAACTGTAGGCGTAAGTAACCTGACTAAGACGAATTATGTTAACCATAATACAAAGCTATGTACTAAATTTTGAGCGCAACTGTACTTTCACCAAAGTTCTAGGAAACATTAACTCTAATATTTCCTCAAGGACGCAGCAGGTTTGCTACATTTCACAACATCTGTACCATTACTCTTGTGATACACACAGTTTCCTTCTGACAAACAAGAGTGGAAGAAAACAGCGAACTGGAGTGATTTTTAAAGGTGTTCTTGTTACTGTGCACTGCAATTATTACGTACTGTAATTCAGTGACAATGACTTCTAAACATAAGTCAGTTACACTGCAGGAGAGTTATTCGAGAGCACGAGAAAAACAACCGTCCGGCTAAAAGAATTAATTGTGTTGTCTAAAGTTGAAAAACTCAAATTATTTCATAGTATTCCTATGCGATAGTACAGTATCACTTTGTAGTGTATTTTGTCTTATTAAGACTCAACCCTTTGTAAAACGGAAACTATTGCGTTCCACTTTAGGCAGGTTTTATTGTATAACTATTGTCTTGGAGAGAGCAACTTAAAGCCCGTGCTGGGCGAGAACAGGCGCGGATTCAGGGGGGGGGGGGGGGGGGGGGGGGTCACGGGGGTCATGACCCCCCCCCCAAACGGAGACCAAATTTTTTTGCAAACTCAAAAAAACGAAAACACAATTACCAGACAAATAAAACTTAACGAATTTTAACTGAAAAACAGTTTTTTTTTTCATTTTATTCAATACTGAATTATCTTTATTGGAATTATTATGTCCTGTTACAACTGTACATATTTACAACTTCTAACCTCTTGTATAAAAACTATTAGTTATACAACAAAATCAACTCGTCTATTTTGTTTAGCAAACCTTGTGATTACCGAATCGATGTTTATAGTGATGTCACGATGAATGTGCAACAATGCACGGATAGGAAACTGGGGCTTTTTTCGCACCAAAAATTTTTGCCGGCGTCCAAACTGCAAGCTTGGTTGGCAATTTAAGATGTGACTTTCTCCCTTTGTCGGTACCAACTCGACTTGCCGAAACTGTTACGTACCTTGATCCTTTTCTCGAAGCTCGATATAAAAGTCGCAAATCAAATTTCTATCCATGAAGCTTGCCAAAAATTGGTCTGGTTTTGTACGTTTGGTTATTTTGTGATTGCGTTTTTAGTGATACCATTTTTCTTAACAATTTCGATTCTCTGACCCCCCCCCCCCCCCCCCCCAAGCCAAACTCTAGATTGATTCTCTGACCCCCGCCCAAAACCAAACTCTAGATCCGCGCCTGGGCGGGAAACCCTTGTCGCGACAGTAGGACCAGGCGATGCTGACCAAACGCAAATGTTGATGATAGAACTAGTTCGGAACCGTCTTGTGCGTTCTTTATTCTCGTCTGCGAGTTCGATCGGGATTGGGGAGCTATTCAACATTTTAGCGTCTTTGAATACCAGCGACAGGGTCGGCAAGCACACCCAGTGGGGGTTCACAATAGAAGGGTACTTGTGTACGCTTGGCTATTGCTGTCCCGCCCCTAAACAGACAGTCATCATCATACATTATTAAAATATTTTGATTAATATTCATAAAAACAATAATTAAATAAATATTATCTTCGGATGAAAGCTATTTTGGGCCTCATTATATTTTCAGGACAATAAAAAATGACAAAGAAAGATGTTTTAAAAATATGAAAAACAGTTACTAAATAAAAAAAACTGAAATGATGCAGCGGTCCATGAGTGACTGTTTATAATATTGATATTATGTGAGAGAAAAATAATGTTTGATCTCCGTGTTGTCACTGCCGTTACTATTGGCTCTCACAATCACCGTATCTTAATGGCTTTATCTGCATCAGTGATGGGAATAAAACTCCTCATGCATAGAATTACCTTTAACGAAACAGACACACATGTGATAAAAGTTACCTATCGCACACTTCAAAGGAAACACTGATCCATGGAGGATCCAGCGCTGAAGAAGGAGTCTCGCTGCGAGTAGATTGCAGGACATTTACAAATTGACGAACGTGACCACTTTTAAAATATATACAGGAGTAAAGAAGGTGGTAATGTGTGTTCAACCTTCCTGATAACTTGTATTTACGTGATGACTGAAGTAGTCTGTAACTGTATTAGGAATAGGCTAGCTTGAAGTAAGGTACTATCCCAGCATTAGCTTGGAGGGAGTGTGACAAAACTCACACTCAGGATAGCTGCTGGCAGCGCCGAGCTTGCTGTAGTTGCCCACGCGGCCGTAGTGCACGGCTACGCCACGGAGTGAAATCAATCTATCATCACCATGACTATGGCACCAAAACTCCAGAGATAAGACTTGAGAAATTGATTAACCATGCGCCTTCTTATAGATAGTGGTAAGTGATTCTCTGCCGCCCAGTCTGGCGGCACATATGATAAGTCTAGTTACACGGGTCAAAGTTGAGAGGCCGGACATGCAGTATTTGTAGATCGTTACTGACTAGCTGTCAATGTTGCCAACGTACTCGTATCAATCTTCCCAAAGCCGGTAGTAACGTAGTCGCGGAGATGAAAACTGCTGTGAAAGAATACGGGGATAATGACCAAGATTTCCCTAGCCCCTAAATGAACCAACGAGTAAAACCACAATAGAGTTTTGTCACCAAACAAATTCAATTGCATTACCCTACAGGGTTCTTCATCATGCAGTAAATCTAAGCGCACGATTTAAAAAACCTGTAAATCGCAGCGGACTGCACCCTACGTTTTGGGTATAGGTACGAATCGGCCATCGGAACCACACAAGATTAAAAAGTAGTCAGGAAATCCTACAATCAATGTTTTTATACTCCGGATTTGTGTCCGGGCTAATGCCAAGAACTGCTGGACGGATTTTGATGCAGGTTTCACCATTCCACAAAGGATATTTCGACAAAGGTTCGTATGTAGAAACATTCATCTATCACTAAAGGAAAAAGAAACGATTTAAATGACGCAAGCCAAAGATAAATAAACAACGTCAACTTACCTTAGCTATTGCCCAGCATAAAACATTCCACCAAGCATATATCTTACATAGACGGCTCTACATAAATGTTTTAAAAGTTAAAATATGAAATATGCTAAAGGGGCGTATTTCCAAAATTCGACATCTGCCGTTTCTACGTTATTGAGAAAAACGAATAAAACGCTTAAACGGCAAAGTTCAGGAAATTTTACGTTATTCTACTTTTTATGTTTATGTTAGAGTTTGTACCAACAATAACATAAAATTTCCTGAATCCCACCGTGCAGATGTCGGATCATGGAAATAACTTAACAAAGATTTGGAAATAAAGTCAACTTTAATATTGATCATTAACCACAAATATTATGTTTTGGAACATCTTACACCATCCATTTGATGCGTTTCTCCAAGAGGAATACGAAATCAACAAAATCTATTTTTTGTAAAACATGTCAGATATCGACTTTTGGAAATAGGCTCCGTATTGCACCGTAAAACACACACAATTTGCGAGCGAGCATTTCCCAGAATAAGACGGCGAAAGTCAGGGAAAACATTCCGAGTAGGCCTACAGTACATGTGAGTTTGTTATTACTAACGCTTTCTATAATCCATCTGCAGGGATGGAAACCAAACAACAGCTCGGTCTCAACTGATTTCTTTTCTGTAGAAATGCTTTCCTTGCATGAGCCAACCTACTTTTTATATCCTCTTTGCTTCGTTCATCACTGGTCCTTTTGCTTTCTTAGTAATAGAAGTCTCCCACTTCCTTTAGCTTTTATTACAGTATATAGACACGGAACATTATTGCACAACAATAAATAGGATTGAGAAGTGCTGTTAATTGGTAAGCGCAGTTTGCAAGAGTTCACTTCAATGTTCATCAGTTCAGATCGATATTAAGTTTTAATGAACTTACGAAATGAATACAGTGATTTATACACATAAGACGTACTATACAGGGTGAACAAAAAATGCCGCACTTGGAGGTCGGCATGCGATTCCTCATCCAATTGCAAGACAAAAGTTTCTCTAGCAAAATCGGATCGGGTGCTGTTTGAAAACACAAGTATGAAAACAAGAAGCTGGCAACACCGTCACATCCTGCAGTGCATCGGAATGTACAGAGAAAGCTCCGGCAGAGCGCCGAGTTCCTGCGATCTGCTAGTGCGGCATTTTTAGTTCACCCTGTATATTAAGATAAGTCACACTCCCATATACATACTAGCTGAAGTACCTGTGCTTCGCTACAGGTCATAAATAAATTAAAATGTGAATGTGACAGTTAAAACAGGGGATAGGCGAGGTGCTGCGCGGAGGAAGAGTCCAACTACACCGCTCGGCGTTGACCGTGTTTTATTGCACAAATTTAGGTTTTACTCGCTAACCGTTGGAGATACACGAAAAGTGATCAGGACCTTTCGGATAGAAAATTAAATTTTTAACCTCGTATATGCCATCAAAGATATGCTATTTCTTAGCGTTCTCTTTTTATTTGAAATGGAAATATGAAAGTTTGAAACCAAAGGGTGAAGTGACGTCTCTTAAATAGTGCAAAGTATCGAAATCAAAAGTAGCCTATATGTTAACCAGGTAAATCAGCTACTTCCATGTAATATTTAATGTAAATCGGACCAGTGGTTCTTGCGTGATTCAGTAATACATAGACAGACACCATCTCATTTTTAGACTATATATTAGAATAGATATACTAACAAATTTTTAAAATCGGTATTATCTTCACTCTCAGCTTGGTTACAAGGAGCCGCACGAGATTGACTCAAGAGCCGCATGTGGCTCGCGAGCACACCCCTGCAATATAGGGTACATACAAAGAAAAACAACACACAATTTGCTGTGCAAAAGAGACAGAAACACAAAAGGAATAACAAAAGTGATAATATGGGACTTGGGGCGTATCAATACCACGAGCCCTAAGGCATGCTTGCAGACGGCGAGGCAAACTGAGCACCAACGGATCCAACCTGGTTTGGGCAAGTTATTCCACTCATTGATATCAGCTTACATACCACTTGCTGAATGTTTGTTGGGACGGTGCGAATTGTCCTCTTAAATCGCAATATGCCAAACCTTTTTTTGAGCACTGCATGTAAAGCAATCATTTTTGCTTCACTTCACTGTATTTTAGGTAGATTTCATTAGAAAGCTAACTATTGCAATGGGTACCATGTTTCGACTTCCGGAAAATTTCGACATATCTTCGCATTTCACATCCTCCAGACCCCAAAACCACCGTCAGTTCAAAAGTTTATATATAATTTATGTATATATATATCACTTTCTTGTGGACACGATAACTGCCGTAATTTTGTCCCAATCAGTTTGAATTTTTTACATAATAAGTATCCCATTAAAATCTCGGTCGAGGTCGTTAATGGGCAAAATCGGTCGAAGGGGGTGAAAATGGGGGGCTTTTTTCAAAAAAGTGAAATTTCGCTATAACTCTCTTAATACGTGAAATATCGAATCCATTCAAAGTTCATAATATGTGCCGGATAAGTGCCAAAAATTTATGTCAAATACGTTTTTTGATAGCACCAACCATTGACCAAAGGGGTGGATAAAAGTGGGTTTTTCGGGAAACATTAATCATATCTCTCTTAATAGGCACAATATCAAAACCGTACATATGGAAAATATTCCCCTAATAATTACCTAAAACTTTTGTCTGAAATAATTTTTGATATGACCCACCATTACGCCAAGGGATGAGAAAAATGATTTCGGAATTAAGGAAAATGCTAAGTGCTATCAGAGGTTACCATGACAACGCTTCTAAATTGATGAGGAATGAGCTATCAGAGGTTGCCAAGACAACGCCATTGACGAGATCACATTCATTTTTAGCCTACTTTTCACACTTTCCAAAAATGAGGAAAAAGTAGACATGAGATCGATCCGGGAAAATGTGTCTGTCTGTCTGTCTGTCTGTCCTTCTGTCTATCTGGCTGGATGGCTGTGTGTGTGTGCCGCCCTTTATCAACTCCTAAACGGCTGCAGCAATCGAAACCAAATTTAGTATGAGTAAAGATGTATACCGGAATATCTCAGGCCCATATTTGAAAAAAGATGTCAGTGCTACCAACTGCTAAGAAACGCACTAGAAATTTGAGCTCCATGTTGGATATCATGGAATGTATACATGGGAGCTATTCCAAAATTGGCACACATGTAGATAATACTGTTTCAGTTTAATTTCCAGGAGGCCATATATGACAGTGTCGCCAAAATAATTTTAAGCCTTCTGATAGGTCCAATTTTAAAATGCATATAACATCTACACTATCAATTGGATTTCAACCAAATTTTGTATGTAATATGTGTACATAAACAGATATGACTGAGTGTATTCTTAAGAGCCACCAGGGCTGCCAAATGTTAATAATTGCTCTCTCTATTTTTTATCCAAATACCAATATATCAGAAATTATGTAAGCCGACAGCTTTAAACTATGCACAGGTATATTACCTGACATTTTACATTAATTTGGAGTAACTTATATACGTCAGTTCTACCAACATGATTCTAAGCCTGCTGATAGGACCAATTTTTAAATACATGTAACTTCATACTGTCAGTTGGATTTCAACCAAATTTCGTATGTGATATGTGTAACATAACATAACAGACATGACTAAGTATTCTTAAGAGCAATCAGGGCTGTCAACTGTTAATAAATGGTGTCTATATTTTTTACCCTAATATCAATATATCAGAAAGTATGCAAGCCAACAGCTCTATACTTTGCACACGTATAGCACCTGACATTCTAGATTAATTTGGAGTAATTAATATAAGTCAGTGCTGCCAGCATGATTATATGCCTGATGATAGCTCCAATTTTAAAATACATGTAACTTCTATACCAACAAATGTATTTCATCCAAAATTGGCACAAAAAGATATCATAATATTTCAGATTATTTCTGACCAGCACTCACATGACATTGTTGCCAATATGCTTTTACGTGTACTAATAGATCCAATGTCTAACTCCATGTAACTTCCTTTGGACTTCAACCACATTTTGCATTCTGTACCTTAAGAGATGGAATTAAGAATATATTCAGTCACCAGGGCTGCCAACTGTATTGCTCTATTAGGCTACATTATGCCTAGTATACAGTATTTCGAACTAATTAAGGCATTTCGATATTACCCACTTAATTTCGTCATTATTCTAGATAGGTTCATATACTGTAGATTAATCATTGGCATGAATCTTAATTTTAAGAAAAGTAGGCTCTTTAGTTCGTCACGGAACTTCTTGTTCCATCTGACTATGAGGGAAGCGGCTAACTTGTTGCATGCTGAACTTCTATGCCCAAGGTCGCTGGTTCAAAGCCGGCCAAAGTCGCCGGATTTTCTAAGAGCGCTAAAAATCCCTCAGCATGCTTTCCTTCGGAGGGGAAGTTACAACGTTCGTTGCAAGTTGCTGGTTGCGGTGGCATCTAGCAGCCAAGTTCACAGCTAGGTGTCGTTGACGTTAGTATTTGGTACAAAATTAGGTACTACTACTTAAAATTGACCGTCTGCAGACCTTACCTGAATTACATACTAATACAGTTATCACACTTAACACCGTTTATCAGACAGATTCTACACACACCCAATGTAGCCTACACGGGGTTACATGACCACCTTGTCGCAGCCCCTAAACTGAGGAACCAACCAACATCTCTGCGGGAGATAAAATTTTGCGTGAAGAAGTAACAGACTGTTAGATAGTTACACATCAGTTCCAAACCTTGCATAAGGACAGTGTGATCACAAGTATAAAAATGAACCCCAAATGGCAAGAAGGTTACCATCCCCATAAGACAATAAAATGTTCAAAATATGCATAGAAAGACGAAAAAAAAGTTCATTAACGTCCAATTGTAAAATACTTTCTCGCAATAAATGAGGTCTGATCCTCCTACGAAAACCTGCATATTTCGCCTATTATAGCCTAACCCCAAGTTTGCCCGGTGAAATCTACCTCCGCCTTCCGGCGTGCCGAGAGGAGTTTTTCTACACATTGAAGGACATTTTAGGTGATATACAACCAACATCAGACTTACGAGCGAGTGCTGCAACAACGATTGGTTCACTAGGAATTTCTGACGATAAGTTGGTAGTACTTGCCACACAACAAGTGCCTTCGAGACACATTATGTCAACCTGGAATCAGCATTATCCATAATAACCCCGTACTTAGCCCGGATTTCTAAGTGAAACACCAGTCAAGTGGTTTACATAATTGACAGTTATCCACTGCGAATGATCGCTGGCTTGTAGAGGAAGATGAAGAACGATTTAAAGTAACAACACAGGCTAAGTGTATATACAGATGATTTATGGAAATTGCAGACAGAGAATGCTTTGCACTCGTAAAACGTATTGAGATCAGTAAATTGTTATTTATTGGAGCCAGAACAAGTGAGACGTAATGTTTAAACTAGCCACTTACGAGAGCATTACATAACATGACTGCTTCTACTTCTACCAAATTGTGGTTATCAGCTGGTCTGCACTTTCCCATATTATAGTGAAGTGCTTTTTAATTCATTTGATGCTCCTTCATCCCGAAACCAGGGCTCGGCAACTAGGTCCACTCGGGACTGCCTGAACCTCCCACCAAGGTTGTCTCACCGATAATACCCGAATTCCTTATTCTCAGCATTGTCGGCAGTCAAGTCAAAGCTCTCTGTAACCTACAATGTGAACCATTCCTCATTCTCACGTTCGGCAATCTCGCATGTTCATTAACCATTCGGTGGCGTAGTTGGTAGCATGCTGAAGTGCTATGCCCAAGATAGCGGGTTCAAACCCGGCCGAAGTCGTTGGATTTTTTAAGAGTGTTAATATCCTTTATTATGCCTTCCTTCGGCCGGCCCCGTGGTGTTGGGGTAGCGCGCCTGCCTCTCACCCGGAGACCCGCGGTTCGATTCCCGGCTCCGTCAGGGATTTTAGAAACTGACGTGAGGACTGGAACGGGGTGCACTCAGCCTCGTGAGGACAATTGAGTAGCTGTCTGACAATGAGGCAGCGCCCCGGTTACGAAAACCAAGATTAACGGCCGAGGGGAACCGATGCGCTGACCTCGCGTCACACCAATTTCTGCAGCCCAAATGGCTGGGCAGCGGTCGCTTGGTCGGTCTACGCCCTTCACGGGCTGAAGTGACAGGCGTTATTATTTTATTATTATGCCTTGCTTCGGAGGGGAAGTAAAGCCGGCGGTCCCATGTCATAGGTCCTTCCACTAACTTAACTTGTGTGTAGCTAAATTTCTACATTAGATTTCGTAAAAACGCTCTATTATAGTTCCAACGTTCATCACTAGGAGTCAGTGACATCTGTTAGCGGAAGTTGGAAATACTTGAAGTTGAACGGAACTTGTAGCTCACCCACTTGATCCACTTATAAGGATGATGATTGTTGTTTTAAAAGGCGGGACAGCAAGGTCATCTGCCCCTACCCTCACAAGGAACACCGTATTGATATTAACACGACCACTCTCAGTAAATAAGAAACTAGCCTTGTCGTCGTATCATCTGAGGGGTTGGACATCGCGTTAATTTAGCCCCATGTACTTGGGTGTGGATATATATTAACATTTGTCAGATAACCTGTGTTATAGTGGTGTCTGTAGCAGTATGTGTATTTATAATTCAGATGAGGATTTGGAAGGAGGTAGCCGTTACGAACCATCCCGCCATTTGCTTGGAGTAGAAGTGAGAAACGACGGAAAACCACTTCCAGGTTGGTTGATATAGGAATCGAACCCACCTCTTGACAGTTTTGCCTCCTCGTTCCAGCCTTCAGACCAGAATTAAGTTTCTTGACAGAGCCGAGACTCGAATACTGTGCATGAGGTTGTAACAAGCTGTGGAATTGCAAGGGCTGTGGAGTGCTAATTCTGATGACTTGAAGAGGCTAGGCTCTGAGAGCTTATTTCTCCCCCAGACGGAGATCTCATTAAGTATTGATGTAGCGTCACCACTTCCTTGCTTCCTCTTCGAGTCCTCCCAGGTTAGTATGCAGCCACCTGGAACCGTCCTCGAAGGCCTCATTTTACAAAATAATCTCAATACAGTTGCTTAGGACAAGGTTCATACTGTGTATCATATTTTAGCTGAGGGCCAACGGGTCGAAACCAGTAGAATATGTTACAGTAGAGTCTCGCAAACTCGGCACTCCGGATTTCTCGGCCACCCTCACAGGGGAACATCATGATTTTTGTTTGTTTTTGTGTTTCCGCACAGAGCGTTATTATGTTTTCTGTCGTCTTCTCCATCAATGGAATTATCGACGGTTAAATACGACGCGAAACAAGTTGACCTGCAGTACATAGTAAGAAGAGTAACGACGACCAGTACTGTGGCCAGCAACAAGTAAACTAACGGTTCTCGCGCAGAGCGTTGTATTTATTTGATTGCGCAGTCTCCGCAATTCTGTTTCTTCCCCGTCTTCATGACAAGGCTTCAAGAAACAGGTTTCAAAGCGAAAACCAAAATAACATTACTTACTTTTTTTGCAAAAAAGTAAATGGTAATTTTCATTAAATGAAAAAACTATTTGCATACAGGAATTGTTTTGTACATATACTGTACAGTGTAGTCTACTTATTATAAAAATAATTTGTAGGCTTAGTTCTTCTAGTTTTTTCTTATAATTAACAGTAATTGTTTCCCTTGATTGCTATGCAGTACAGTACTGAACTATATAATTGTAGTGGCTTAATCGTTTTAAAACTTGTGTTTCTGTTAAAAACAAATAAATGTACTGCATTGCTTTACTTTTAAACCAAAACAAACAGCTTATTTCTTCTTTTTAACACATTTCCCGATAACCCGGCATTTTATCCCGGTGGTTATCGTGTCGGTCTACAAACCCCAAGCTTGCAGATTCGCTCCTGGTCGTGCTAAGTGATTTTTGAAAGGCGACAAAAATCACGTCATGCATGTCTTACGTTGCTGGCATGTTAAAAGAACCCATTTGAATTCAGTAGGCCGTGTTCATAATGACAAAATTAATCTAGAGATTTTCCGCCAACACAAAGTTCCTCATTTCTCTACTAGAAAGCGCTACACTGTCAACGAGCTTAGATATCTAATCTCATTGACTTTCATAGCGTTCCAAGGAGTGATAAAATTCGACATGCAAACTACCCTCTAGGCGTAAATTAACAAAGCTTGCACCCGGCATCTGAGGCCATACGATAATATTATTTATTAATATCATGTAATTTTTTTCAGAAGTAGGGCATAACCCAACTCTTTTGGGTACATTCGTGTTGACCGACTGAAAAGCACCAAGGCAACACTGAAAATGGCTTCACACCCCATACTTATTATTATTATTTAGTAGAGATAATGAATTGGTCAATACTGAAGCAAACATTGCATGAGGGCAATTACAGCTGGCGTAGTCTTGTTCCAACCGCAGGGCTGCGCAGTCTACATGAAACGGAACTGTATCAATGTTATTCAATAGACATTAGGCTAGATGATATTTTTAACGGAGCAAATATAAAGAAAGCCGAAATGACGTCGCACTGACAGACTTGGTCTGAAAGAATGAAAACAACCGTGATTCAAGCCAACTTAAGGTGACTATGGATGTGGACTTTGGAAAGCCCTGGCTCCAGACGAAGCAGTTAGTCTCGATGTCCGGATGAGGTTTTGGAGTCTTCAGCCAAAGTTTATGTTCCATACGGTTTTAAAACGGTCTACCGAAATGTTTGTTTTTATTGACGTTTCTAAAACATAGAACGAACGAACGCTGCCTCCCCGGACAGCCAGTTTCTTATACAAATGTCTATTTTAGGGCCGTAGAATGACTGTTTTACAGCCAAGTAAGGCACACGCTAATTTCTCTCGTCTGCACCGTGTCCCAGAACAGGCTCTCAATAAAATACTTTTGGTATAAAAACTAACAGCGTTGTCAAGTTTCTTCCTACTATGAGATACGATATTGTGACTTTCAGTCGGTCCACACACAATTAGGCGGCTTCGGTGGCGCAGTCGGTAGCATGCTGAGCTTCTATGCCCAAGATAGCGGGTTCAAACCCGGCCGAAGTCGTCTGAATTTTTAAGAGTGTTAAAATCCTTCAGTATGTCTTCCTTCGGAGGGGAAGTAAAGCCGGCGGTCCCATGTCATAGATTTATGGCATGTTAAAGAACCTTCCACTAATTACACCTGTGTGAAGCTAAATTGTATAGGTTAAGAATGTAAACAACGCTCTTAGGTTTCTACGTTCGTGGCCAAGAGCCGACTGCGGTGGCGTCTAGTAGCTAAGTTCTGAACTAGGCCTAGTAGTCGTTGACGGTGGCGTTTGGCTGCAAACGTAGGAACTATTTGATAAATTCCAAGTTGCATTCCTTACTCGAATTTAAAAAAAAAACACACACTAATACAGCCATCACAATTAACACCGGTTATCAGACAGATTCTACACACACCCAAAGTACATGAGGCTACATGACCGCGTTGTCGCAGCCCCTAAACTTAAGAACCAACCAACCAACCAACCACACACAATTAAATGTGATTAAGATATATTGTTACGGACTATTGAATAAGAAGAATAAGACTAACGTATGGCATGTTTCGCTATTTGTCTGAGCACCCCCAGATTCAGCCGTTTCTCTTTCTAATTGATAAACAGGTAGATAGGCTACAAATGCATTGAGAACAGGCAATGTGAGTGTGATTTTTCTTCTGATAAGTGGCAAAAGCCGTTCGAATTGCTTCTGCCAGTTCTTACATAAATGCATAAGGTTTCCTATGAAAAAGGAAGTACACGGGGCTGATACAATCACGGCAACCCAATTTCAAGCAACATTCCTTTCATCGTCTGAGTGTTTGTATGAAGGTGCGAATACAGAACAGTTGCTAGGTTGAAGAGGGAACGTACGGCAATTATCACACAGCTCATGATTCCGTTTGAGAAATATAATTGTAGTGTCCAGTCAAATCGAGGATATGAAGTGGCGCAACTGGTTCAAAGATAGGCTACTGTCACAGAATCAAGAGATCCGGCCAACCAGCATACGAGTGGATTTTGATTTTATTTTATTCTGGCGGCCTTGACGCTTTGGTTTTAACAGCTGTATTGGCAGTAGGCTATATTTTGGGAATGCGTCATGTAATCGTAGACTGAGTGTAATGATCGCTTGACGATAGAATTTGCCCATATTAATCTCAGGTTTAGGGAATAATAACCATTACAACTGGGAACAATCATGCTGACCGACTGAAAAGCAATTTAAAATTACGTTAACATGAATTAATTATAGGTTGGTTGGTTCTTAAGTTTAGGGGCTGCGACAACGCGGTCATGTAGCCCCGTGTACTTTGGGTGTGTGTAGAATCTGTCGGATAACAGGTGTTAATTGTGATGACTGTATTAGTGTGTGTTATCTGTTTTTTAATTTTAAGTACTGCAACTTAGAATTTTTCAAATAGTTCCTACTTTTGCCGCCAAGCGCCACCGTCAACGACTACTAGGCTAAGCTCACAACTCAGCTGCTAGACGCCACCGCAGTCGGCTCTTGGCAACGAACTTAGAAACCTAAGAGCGTTGTTTACAATAACCTATCCAATTTAGCTTCACACAGGTGCAATTAGTGGAAGGTTCTTTAACATGCCATAAATCTATGACATGGGACCGCCAGCTTTACTTCCCCTCCGAAGGAAGGCATACTGAGGGATTTTTAACGCTCTTAAAAATCCGACGGTTTCGGCCGGGTTTGAACGCGCTATCTTGGGCATAGAAGCTCAGCATGCTACCGACTACGCCACCGAAGCCGCCTTTCTTTCTTTCTTTCTTTCTTTCTTGACAGTGTAACCTTGATAAAGGGAAAAGTAGTTGTCTTGAAACGTCAGTTTTTTAAGTGCCACTCGACCCAATAGTCCTCAAGCTATATTATGTATGCAATTGCTCGAGAAACTTTAAGCAACAGTATAATATAATCTTATTATTAGATTATCAAGAAATTAACGTTCCTAAATTGAAGTATGTTAAAGCAGAACATTTGTATTAACAAAGTAACGATTTAAAACACGTACACAGATTTATCTCCACGATAGACAGAAGAAAGCAAGTCGAAAGTCAGCAAAAGAATGGGGAGATTTTGGAAGGGAACAATATACTTAAGTAAGTTAAAACGTTGTCCCTAGTTCGGCCCAACGAATTGAAATAAATATAATAAATAAATTTAAACAATTAAGCTACGGTCCGCCCACTGGAGCGGGCTGGGTCACCAAGCAGGACAATGCGCATAATTTGCAACCTGTTCCTTCATAAGCTTCTCGTTGGAAACATTTCCACATTAACTGCGCGTGTAGGCGGCACACGTCATCGTAAGTAACATAAACAAATATAATATACTGTAATGGGGCCATTTAACTTCCAGTCCTTCACTGCATTTGTAGTACGGTTACAATAATGGTCGATGACCTCGAAGTTTAAGTCACTGAATAAGACATATTCATTCGGACTACACATTTGCAGTCGCTCAATTACGCGGGAATGACAGTATTGTTCATATATGTATGCTAGTTAAATAAATAATATAATGGACATATTCAAAGAATGGATAATGAAAGACTCAAAAAAGAATATTTAATCATGGCCCGCATTAAAAGTCAAGAATAATTGGATAATGGAAATTGAAAATGACCTTCAAGGAATCAAGGTAAGTGGCGAAATTGTATGGGACAGAACGGTGATGAACAAACATCAATTTGCGAGAGAATGAAGGGATTATGCGCGGATGCGGATAGTGTTTGCGGACAGTTTTTAGAATCCAATCCGAACTTGTTGAACTAGCACCCGGATGTTTATGACATAGCCTTTCATATTTTACCGTGATATTTTTTCATGACAAATGTAAGATGATGATTTAAGCTTATCTCAAATCATGTCATTAAGCATAATTAACACTCCGAACAGGAAAGGGTTGGAAATCTGGCTGTGTCATAGCACGTGACATACAGAGCCTAGGGGAGCGACTGTCTCCTCAAATGTCTAAATGTGTTGTTTTAATACTTGACGCTTTATCTAAAAATATTATTGTAATGCCAGTAGATTCGGATAACAGTCGTGCGGATGCGGATAACAGTCGTGCGGATGCGGGGCGGATACGGATGCGGATAACGTTTTGTTTTTCCGCGCAGGGCTCTAAGTATGGGAAGAGAAGGAAACAAATTACATAGGTTCGCTTTTGCCGCTCATAACGTAGTATATTGTTATTATTAATAATAATAATAATAACAATGCCTCATTCAGGGCGTTTAACTCGACTAGCTATGGAATGATCCCCAAATTCCATTCTGAAAAATGAAATTAACATGTTGAAGGTGGTGACACATTTTAAGTTGCTGAGCTTCAAAACCCTAATTCCCTAAGAAGACAATTATATTGCAGAATAAAGAGACATTCCAAATTTAGAAAGGTGATTTTTTTAAAGTAACTGAAGGACGCAAATTTCGAATAACGCCAAACGTGTAATTTATATAAAGAAAAGGAACATAGAAATATCAATTGGAGCTCACGCATTCTGAACTGGACAAAATGAATCATCATACGAGGGCTGCTGTTTTTCAAGTTCCGATGGACTGTATAAAAATAACAGATGGACATACCAAACTGATTTTACTACTAAATGTTAGCTTGTTTTATTCTTCTGTCTCAACATAATCGCCACAACGATTGAAACATTTGTCGTATCGTTACACCGCCCTCTGCCACCACTGAGGTGGGTAAGTCTGGAGAGTCTCCTGAAGTGTTTCCTTTTTGGCGAGGCGTTGCCGACCAACCATACCTTCAATTCTCGAAAAAGGTGGAAACCATTCACGACCGGACTGTGCCAACGTTACGATAGACTTTTTCAAAGAATCCAAGTGTGAAGTTTTGGACCATCTGCCGTTTAGTCCAAACCAGCACTGAATGATTTTCACCTTTCAGTAAGACATTAAATTAGGAGCGCAGTCGGAATTTCAGCGCGAACTGAAAATCGGGAAAAATCAGGTTCAATACCTGGAAGCGTGGCGGCTGGGGAAGTGTGAGATCCGCTCCATTTGATATGTAGCCTACGGTACGTCGCTCATAACACCCAACACTAGCTCTAGCGAGTACTTCCGCGGGACTGCACGCTCTTCTCCACAATATGGGACATTGCTCGGCGCTGGTTAGCACTTGGCTGTGCCAAAATTCCGCTACGATTGTTTATGGATGCCAATAAAATTATAATTTCCATACGAGTGTCGTAATTACCATTATAGGCGAGTTGCATACGACTGTTTATGTTCGACGATAATTATAAATTTATTTTATTTTATGTTCGAACTGAAATATTCATAAATATCTGTCGATCTTCAGTCACTTGAATTTAGTGATCGGAGTGCAAGCGCTGGGTTTGCTATCTGTGCTTTACAAGTTCTCTGACCCACGCATGCGCTCTGTCTGCTTGGCAATGTCATATATTTACAGCCTGTCGATCTTCACCAGCATTCACTCAAACTGTCACCGAAGTCGTGTGAAAGCAATGACCTGTGTGGACATTGGAGTTGGGAATATTAAGGTACAGTGCTATTTCTTGTCTCATATTCACCAGTTAATTTACGCGAACATATGGGACGGTGCACTTTCCATAATGGTAATTTACATAGAAGGATGCTGTGTTGTAATCTTCTAGACGTAGATTCATAAATGTCTTGCATGTGTCATAGTATTTTCTTGTTACCGTAAAGGTTCGTGCTGATTTTGTCTTTGTGTTTGTGATTGTAACTACAATGGTTGATCCGATATCCAACTTGAGCTTACAAATCATGTAATTCATGTCCGACATGTTGGATTTTGAGCGCATGTGCGAAGCTATCCTTACCTAACTGGTCAATGAATGAGCTCTGATTGGCTGGAGAAAGTGTTTCATAATGAAAAATAGTACTATAATGACCCTCATTATGATACTGTTTTCTGACATATAATATTTACATTTTTATATCGTCGAACATAAAGAACCTTACGTTTATTATTAGTATTATTTGGGGGAAGAAGGATCTGGCGGTACGCAAACAAAGAAGCTAGAAAATGAATGGCCTAGTAAAATATATCGCAACAAATATCAAACGGTGTCCCAGTTAACAGCAGAGAGTAATCCCATTCCATTGGCCTCAAGGTATCAGTGATTCCACAGTTCTACAAGTTTATTGGCGCTCACAGCCAGTGCAATCATCACTCACACATTTACAACGGTTTCGCGACCAATTCCGATGACCTCCCAATTTGATACTTCTCTATAATAATAATAATAATAATAATAATGACAGTAGGTTAACGAAGCAGATCTTCACAAAGAAGTCAACTACAACTTGGGTACAAGAGGTCAAAAAGGATTTGGAAAGAAACAATATCAGAGAGGAAGATACACCACAGAGAGATATTTTTAGGCAAAAAGTGCTGAAAATGGAAGGATTCCAAGGGTGGAAGGGGAAGAAAGCCGGCTTGATTGGTCCGAGGAAACATAGTGAGATGATGAAGGAAGATGGACAAAGCATTGACATTGGCTCGTGGTCCCTAGTGGTTTTACATCCCTTTTAACTATTGCGGCTTTGAGGACACCAGAGTGACGGAATTTTGCCCCGAACACCAGATGGCAGTGTTTAAACCGAACGTCGAAATTGCGAGGTAGATCGCCTCGATGTCATGATTCTTCCAGATACCGTACCTGAAACAAGGTTCACAGATCCACAACATTTTGCCATTGTCACGGTTGGATCGAACCTGGGGTGCTAGCTACTACACCACAACGTGTATAATAGCAGACCTGATGTGCTTACTGTACTGGCATACAATAAGTCTCTTTGCAATATCTCTCTGAGAATATCTGTTATCATCTAATAGTGTTCCTTTTATGCCAATTTTACTAGGGGAAGAGTAAGTTTTCCGTCCCATAACAACAAAATATACAATGACATGCATCCCACAATCACATCACATTCTGAAACTCAAAAAGTAAACGATAAAAGCTAACCCAGTTCACAATAAACACTGCAAAATTGAAGAGTATTTGAAAAAATGAATGTCTGTATAGGCTACATGGTTACAGCAATGTCAATATCATTCTCAAGACAACCGAAAGGCAACAATTGAACATTGAGGAAGCTATAGATGTCAAGTCACGAGAATCATTCCTCGAATCAATTGTTGGCAGATAGGCTATAAGATGGTATCAAACAACCAACCATCCAATAAATGGCGCCAAATGCAAAGAGAATACAAATCATCTTGTGTATAATAATTTGGCCACCCCTGTAGGTACACAAGGAGTTAACATCATATTAGAAAGCTAATTGGAATCTTCTATCGCGAGTTTCCAACTTAATAGCCTATGTTATATTCTTCTACTCGCCATTCTTAATTTGTTCTACACATAGGAGGAAGCAATGTCACCGGTAAGAACAGGGAACACTAATTATCCTTCATCGCCGAGTAAAGGCCGCATTAGAGCTGTTCTAGGACCAGCACGCAGCATTCCTCAGATCCTATCTCGACACAACAAATTGCTTGTTGCCCACAGGAAAAAAGAAGAATGTCTAACCTTTACCTCCGATACCAAGTGCGTTGGGATACCAGCCCCGCCCTCCTCATACCAACACAACCAAGATCCGACAGCAAAATGTAGATACGCCACGGGACCTCCGTCTTTACTTGGAATCCGAACCACAGGACGAGATACAGTGGAACTTGGATAATTCCAACCTCAAGGGACCAGTAAAAACATTCGAATTAAGGAAGTTCTTTGAAAAGGGTAGAGAAAATATATTGTACTGTATTACGTTTCCATAATGATTTACGTTCAACAAAGCACGCACTGTATAATAACTGTATCGTGAATAACCTCAAAAGTTTCAAATGATGAAATAAAACCAAAATGTACTTATCACCTATTTAACGAGAGTAGCAATCCAGCATTCTAGTTAAGTCTTAGAGGAATGTACTGTTTTTCAAAAAAGTTTGAGATTTTACCTGTTTGCTACAATTAAGTCTCTCGGCCATCACAAAAGAATCTAACAAATTTAACGAACGGAAAACAGAATCACTAACGTCATTTCTACTTTCAAAAAAAAAAGTTATGTGATGTGGTTTGTTGCTTGGGCTGCACTCGGAACAGTTGCTTTCGGGAACTGACCCAACTGTTTGGCTTCCGATCGGCTTTTTACACGTAAAAACCTCGAATTATCCAAAATATAATTCGAATTAACCACGATTTTTAGCTTTGATTGTATATAAAATGCTAGGACTAAGAGAAAAATTAAAATTAAAGAAGATTTCGAATTAGCCACGTTCCACTGTGTTTCACTTCTCACACATTGACCGGGAATTGGCGAGTAACACCGTTACTAGTAACGATCTATCTTTGCGATAACAAGTTACAAAATATGCAGCAACATTCTCACATAAAGTAACGGCTTACATTATAAATGACACTTAACTGGTCGAAATAATCAATTATTCTAAGAATGAAAATCCACAACCTCCTTCCAGACCCCGATCGGGTCAGGGATGGAATGAATGATATGAACCGTGCCGGCTGCTGAAGCCTGTCGCACTCCTCTGGGGGAAATTATTAATTGAATGACAGATAAAATGAAATGAGAGAGGAGAGTGTTACTGGAATGAAATATTGATAGGGAAAACCGGAGTACCCGAAAAAAAAAACCTGTCTGCCTCCGCTTTGTCCAGCACAAATCTCACATGGAGTGACCGAGATTTGAACCACGGACCTCAGCGGTGAGAGGCCGGCGTGCTGCCGCCTAAGTCACGGAGGCTACAATTATTCTAAGATAATCTACAAAAACATAGAAAGAACAAACATTAAGAAACATGTTCCCGTCGTTGACGGATAAATACAGTAAAGGAATCTCACCGTCAATGAAGAGGGAAGGAAGACATTTTCTATTGACAGCATTGCTCTCTAAAGCACACAAAAGATTACTAACGTTGTAATCCACAGCAAGACATTTCTGTTGATGTAAGGGAGACAGTATAATTGTTATTTTTTATATAATTTGTTAGGATCGGGGCACAAGAACTAATATGTGCACAAATAGAATATTGGCTGAAATTTAATTTTACGCGCTTTTAAGCGGTTAGTCAGTGCTTTAATGCGGCTGATCCATATCGCAGAAAACAATAAATAAAATATAATAATAATAATAATATCGTATGGCCTCGGGTGCCGGGTGCAAGCTTTGTTATTTGAAACCCAGAGGGCAGCTTGCATGTCGAATTTTTGTTGTTCCTTGGGGCGCTACGAAAGTCATGGAGGTTACATATCTAAGCTCCTTGATACTATAGCGCTTTCTAGTAGGGAAATGAGGAACTATTGTGTTGGCGGAATATCCCGATATAAATTTTGCCATTATGAACACGGCCTACTGAATTCAATTGGGTTCTTTAACATGCCAACATCGTATGACATGCGTGTCGTGATTTTCGTCGCCTTTCAAAAAATCAGTTACCACGGCCAGGAGCGAACCTGCAAGCTTGGGGTTGGTAGACCGACACGATAACCACTCACCCACAGGGGCAAGCAAATAAAAGATTTAGAAATGAAATAAAATTAATATAAAGTGAAACAATATTAAAGAAGTCCGTGGTTTTCAGCACAAACCTCTCAATAAAGGCGCCCCCTGGTCGGAAGAGTATTTTGAGTGGTTTGATGCAGCGCTCCATTCCCCTGCCCTGAGCTAATCGTTTCATCTCTACATAGCTACCACACCCTACATCCGAGGCAATCTGTTTAACATATTCTAACCTTGGTCTACTCCTACAGTTCCTGTCCTCGACCCTTCCTTCCATAACTATGCTTGCTATTCCTGGGTGTCCTAACAACTTATCTCTTCTCTTCATTAGCAGTCGCCAGAAACATCTCTCCTCTCCCACTCGTCTTAATACTCTTCATTTGTAACCCTAACTACCCATCTGATCTTCATCATTCTCCTGAAACACCACATTTCAAACGCTTCCATTCTCGTCTTCTATGCTGCTCCAACAGTCCAAGTTTCACTGCCATAAAGCGCCAGGCTGCAGACAAAGGCTTCCGAACAAGAATTCCTAATACCTAAAAATAATCGATGTCAACAGATTTCTTTTATATACCGTATAAACTGAAATAAAGTATTTCACGAAGCCACGCATGCCATTCCTGGACTTACGAAGCCAGGAAGACGTCGGATTGATAAGGACACATGGCTTTGGAATGACGCAGTCAAAACTGCGGTACGCAAGAAGAAGCAGCTTTACCACGAGTTTCTGGAAGACAAAACACCTTCTCGTTGGAATGCTTACAAAATAGCACGCAGGGAAGCGAAGAAGACTGTTGCTTCGACAAAATCGGCTCGGTACGCAGACCTCTCCGCGAAGCTGTACACACGCAAGGGAGAGCGGGACATCTATCGCCTCGTCAAATCCAGGCACCATAAATCTCAAGATATCCAACGCTTCTATGGCATCAATGACGATAAGGGCGTTTTGCTAGTCGACCGGAAGAAGGCGAGAGAACGTTGGCGAAATTACTTTGAGAAGGTCTCAACAGAGGAATTCCAGCACAACCAGATACCTGTCGCTACTGCTGTTGAAGGTCCTATCAAACCTATTGAGTCTTAGAGGTTGCAGAGGCCTTGAAACAAATGAAACCAGGGAAGGCAACTGGTCCAGATGACATCGCGGCGGAGCTATGGTGCTCTCAGAAGTGGGATCCAGCGGATTGGTTGGCAAGATGCTTCAACCAAATAGTCAAAGAAGGACGAACACCACTTGATTGGCAACATAGCATCACGATACCTATCTTCAAAAAGAAGGGAAGTCCAGCCGAGTGTGCTAATTACAGACCAATTCGACTCCTCTGTCACACCATGGAGGTCTTCGAGCGCATTCTTGATAAGAGGATACGTGCAAACACCCAGCTGACCAAAAACCAAGCTGGATTTGTGAAAAATTGCAGCACAACAGATGCAATCCACGCCACACGGCTTTTAGTTGAAAAGCATCGTGAAAAGAATAAGCCGTTGCACCTTGCTTTCTTAGATCTCGAAAAGGCTTTTGATCGTGTGCCGCACGACTTGATCTGGTTGACTCTCCGACAACATGGCATCCCAGAGTACCTTGTCAACTGAGTAGAGTTGCTCTACGCGGAGCCAAGAAGTTACGTCCAAGCCGCCGCAGGAGCGTCGGAAAACTTCCATGTAACAGTTGGTGTTCATCAAGGTTCGGCCCTGTCACCATTGCTGTTCATTATGGTCATGGACACGGTTACTGCAGATCTACAACAACCGTTACCTTGGACCATTCTGTACGCTGATGACGTTATGTTGGCCGCTCAAAACAAGCTGGATCTCCAACATCAAGTCCAGGAATGGAGTGATCGTTTAAGTCAATATGGCCTGCGGCTTAACAAAGCTAAAACAGAATGTATGACAACGGATGCTGGAGAAATCGGAACAATCCAAGTCGACGGCGATGATCTGCCTCGAACGACAACATTTAAGTCTCTTGGCTCTACGATAACTGTTGAAGGTCGTCTCACCGAGGAGGTCAACATAAGAATTAATGCTGCGTGGATGAAGTGGCGAACAACGACAAGTGTCATGTGCGATCGCCAGATGAAAGACCACCTAAAATCGAAGATTTACCGCACTGTCGTTCGTCCCATAGCGCTTTATAGTACCGAATGTTGGCCGACCACGAAGGAAGCAGAACGTCGGCTAAGTGCCATAGAGACCAAGATGCTTAGATGGGCAGCTGGCTTTACTAGGTTGGATCACATCGCCAATCAAAGAATAAGGGAACGATTTGGTATCGCAGCAATCAATAACAAAATGCGTGAGGGTCGTCTGCGATGGTTTGGGCATGTGCTACGGTCAGGAGCGGACACCATTGCAAAACAGGGCTACACACTGGAGGTCGCCGGGAAAAGACCAAAGGGGCGACCGAGACAACGTTGGGCCGATACACTGCACAGGGATTTGAAAGGCGTCAACCTTCATCCGGACATGGCCCATGACCGAGTAAAGTAGAGACAGCGGACTCTGCCACGAGGCGGGACAAACGCTAAAGCAAAAGAAGAAGAAGAAGAAGAAACTGAAATAAAGTAAAATAAATTCCTTACTCTAACTTGTTGTCAGAATTCCAAATGACTGAATTTTCAACACGCAGGATTATTGCTCAGCAGATATATTTGTGTAAAATTATCAATGGTATCTTAGACAAGAGTGAAACTTAAGGGCAAATAAATTTCAACGTGACAAAGAAATGTCTCAGAAAACGAGAACTCTTTAATAGTAAAAAAAAAAAAAAAAATTCATAAAAATTCACCGATATTGAATATGTGCTGTACTCTCAGGTGATAACAATTTAGATTTTGGAATGTCCTTGCTAAATTATAGAAGAAAATTACACTTAGTTTCAGCTGTCAAATGATTCACACTATTAGCTGCTATTAGTTCTATGTTTCACTTTATTACTAATTACCAATACTAATAATTAATACCAACCTTACATCTTCCATTGCTATCGTATTAGTAGGGTACCTAAAATATGAATCTAGTTTGACATAATGTGACCAAATATTATTTAAAAAAAACTTCATTTGCTGTTACTGCGACTAGAACTCGTATACTCTGTGTGTAAACAGTTGCTTGCTACTGTAATTGGGGCACTGCCCTGTTGGGGCAACAAATAAAGAAATAAATAAATAAATAATAAAATGGAATAAAATAATTAAAATAAAATGAAATAAAATAAAATATAATATAAACGTAAACTGTAAAAGAGAAATGTGATATTTATTTGAAACTACTTCGGACTGAAAAACAGTTTTGTTCTTGTTGTTAGTTCATTTTAGAGGCATTGGACATGTTGGTCATCAACCCCGTGCAGTTGGAACTTGATGACTGCAGTAGTGTGTGTTACTGTATTAGGGACAAGGATGAGGTAGGTGCCCCGGGACTTGAGTAAGGTACCATCCCAGCATTTCCTGGAGGGAAAGTGGAAACACCAGGCGAAAAACCACACTCAGGATACCCGATGGCAGCGCCGGACGTGCTGAAGGTGCCCTCGTGGTCATGGTGCACGGCTACTGAAATACCGCAACCAAGAAGAATATATTTACTAACAATATAGCTACTTTTTCCCCCCAAAGAGGCATTAAGGCACAGCATACCCCTCAATCCTTGTTAGGACAATTCATAAATAAACATTTTTTTTTTTTTACAATTTAAGATCCAGTGGTATTTCCTGATCAGAATGCCAGGTGTTGGTTGGCACTCTTGTAAATATGGTGCTGCAATATGGCCACAGAGTCAGCAATGATACCCTCAGCAAGAGTGATGCCGAGCTTCCGGTACAGTTCCACAACTTCTCGATAGATAGTGCCCCTGGCACCAAACAGCAGGTGTGATTCCTGTATCTATCTCAGTATTCGAAAGTACGGGACGCAGTCTTCATAGATGGCCTTTTTCTCCTGGTCAACCTCCTTAGCCTGATCTGGTGCATTGTTCTCAACCCGAATGATTGGATCAAGAATACAGGCTTCTTTAGATGTTTTCTTAAATGCAACTATGTCAGCAAAACGGCTCCTCCCTTAAGAATCGAGTGCATGCACTTCCTCGTAGCATTCAAATCCCTTCTGTCTCAGCATGTTGATGATTGAATGTTTAACTCTGTGAGAAGTTGTTACAAATGTGCCTGTAATCGTGAATCCTTGGACCAAGTAGTCACATTCTTTATACTGAGACCTAATAAATGTGAAGCCTACTTGTTTGCTATAAGGTGATGTAATCTCCAAGGTATACTGAACCCGTCCCGTCTTTTGTGAATAAACAATAATATAAGACATGACAGAAAAGTAGTTTTCGGTGTCCACAAACACTGCTTGTGTACAAAGGCTGTTTACTCTGTCTCCACATCGTCGTACTAGAAGAGTAATAAGGCAGGCAGCTTCTGTTTATGAGAGACGAACCCACCTCATATTCTCACTGACTTTTCACAGTCCTCAAACACAATACTTGGGTACATGCAAAAACAGCAACCTTATGCTTCAGTTGTTTAATAATAGATGCATTACCAAAGAAGTGAAAATTGAATAATTAAACCGATATTTCGAGAAGAAAGATTTGTTTGATGGGGTCGCCGTGACTTACAGGATGGCCACTATAGCTTTATTTGATTGAAGATCTCAATCACATTTTCCAAAAGCAAACGGAGTCACAAAGTTCATAAAACTGACAATAGAGAAACATTTTGAGAAACGAAGTTATGGAAGTGTAACTTTCGTTTTTAACTATCTTTCAACACTTTCTGTAATGAAAACTAACATAAGGAACCAACTACAACTCAGATTCTGATTCTGCTTTTCAAAAGATACGACCAAGGATGACACTGAACTATTGTCATTAATTTGTTGACATTAGCTCTTAAATAATTATTATTATATTTTAAAAATTCTTATTATGAATGACATTGATATTTCATTTCACACGTTACAGCCTATTAGACCACGCGAAGCAATCATGACGATTTGTTCTTCCTGTTTCTCCAGTACTCTTTCATTCGTGCACGAAAGGCCCTCTTCCTATCTTCGGTCCACTTTGGTCTTTGGGCTGTAGGTGCTGCTCTCTCTGACATCACTTCCCACTTGTACACTTTGTGTCGATAGACGCTTTTGTCTATGACGTCTTCTGGGTCGACCTGTGCTTTTTCCAGATCCATTTTGACTTGCATCATCCAGAGTGTAGTAATATTGATATTGTAATATCTAAGAATTTGGTTGGTGAGTCTGGTTTGTGGGAGTCTGCTGATGTGGCATTTTAGTTGCCTCTTTCTGATGTCTGCTGCGAGGTTGGACAATTTCTCTGTGGTGTCTCTGGAGTGAACCCTGTATCCTTAATCTGTGTGCTTTGGTCCAATTATTATTATTATTATTATTAATAATAATTCAAAAAGGAAACAATATCACATAAAAACAAAAACAAAATGGTAAATTCGTGTGCATAAGTGACGAAATTTTAATTTGCAAGACATTGAAACAAATGGTTTTCCTTGATACTTACTTGATTTACTAATTTGCCACGCGTGTACGTCTAAATATTATTAATTCAAAACTGGATATCCCCGAACAAAACATAACCTAGAGAGAATCAATGTTGACTACTGTAGATCAGAATAAACGCGATTGTATTTCCTAAGGCAGTATTAAGCAGTATCATGAAACTTTCCAGTAAGGGGATAAGCCTTCACTGAACAGCCAGGATCAACAAATGAGGGAACTCGTTAACCCTGGGAGACGAACATTTAAGGGATGACCAGCCCCCATCATCGCTCAGTTTCCGCAACGGAATCAAAGTCTATTGAATGCATGACTAAACTCAAATAATTAAAATAGAATAGGCTACATCATTAAATTCTTCCGGCAGGAGTGAGCGTCTCTTACAATTAAACTCGCAAACAATGGGGCAGACCTCAAGGAAGCGAGCGGCCTCTTCAGCTGACAATACGGCATTGCTGCTTCTTCCTGCCGAGCAACACTCGTCAACACTAATTATTCGTAATCTTCTTTCAATAGAGAGCGCGCATACGACAAGAATCTTAACATTCTGTTTGCTGTTTTAGCATTAGTGATGGGATGGGTACAAAACTTATCAACAGATGTGTCTTCGTGTAATATGGCCGCTGTTTTCATTAGCGGCAAAACAGAAAACCGGCTCAAAATACGAAATCATACTTTGTGTAAAAATAAATGAGAGTTTCTTTCCCTTTTCTTCTTTATTTTTCGAATAACCCTCCTTGGGGTACGTCAGATCAATCACTTCTTTGATTTCTACAAAATAAGTTTTTTTTTCATCGTAATGATTGATGTCTTGAAACATTTGGAGTTCAGTAAAAATCTAGTAATTTTAAGGGGCGGAACCACGAGGTCATCTGGCCTCAGTAAAAATCTTTCATTTTCTTTGTGAGGGGCAACTGTGCTTGAGACATCTCTTCCACGACCAAGAAAAACAATTCTACGTTTTTAGTAACTAAATTAGTCGCCGATATTAAGTTAGTCGTAAATTTGGTAGCGTCCATAGTGGTACTTTGTAAATTTTGCAACGCTCATTGCATTATATTCCTTACAAATATTTTTGTTAATTTTGGAATATTAAATGCTAAACACAAATTGAACGATGCAGACCACAAATGTATGTAACTTTTGTCAGTACAGTTCGACATTCTGTCTTATAAACAGGTTTGAGCCGCTCCTCTCCTCTTCTTCCCTTCTCCAACGAAAATCACGTGTGGTTCAGCAGATCCGGTCACCTATCCAAGTTCTGAACACACCCAATGTCACTTAACTTCGAAAATTTCAAGGGAAATCGTAGGCTTTATTAGAAACCATTTTTAAAATTATATCCCACAAATTACTTTCAGGAAGAGTAATTTTTGAAAACCTTTGTCTGGAGCGTGGGCGTTGTGAAGAGGCGCCATTTGTAGTTTTGGTTTCGCGCCTTTTTTAACTACTACGGCTTTTGGAGACGCCGGGGTGTTGGAATGTTGAGTCGAAGGGGATCTTTAACGTTCCAATAAATCTACTGACACGGGTCCCTTTCATTTGCGTACACTACGCCAGGATGCGATCCTGTAACCTTGGGCACAGCAGGCGAGAGCGTTACCGCTGCGTCACGCAGCCAGGCACCAAGTCCCCAAGCATTGAGAGAAGTAGGAAAAGAGGACCTTTGCCTTTTTTGTGGGAAGGTTATGGGTGCAGCACACCTGATCAAGGAATGTAATGAGACTAAAATGATAAGAGCAACGTTTGTAGACAAATCAGACATAAACAGGATAGAAAGTGAAAACGAATATCATACTTTAATAAAATTACTAAAAAGGGAATGGAGGAAGTCAGGTAAATTAGCGAAATTATCAGGGGAATGTGGGATAGGGAAGCGACGACAACAACAAAGATGCATGTGAAATAAGTAGCCTATACGGGTAAAGGAGATGGTATCCTAAACTCTAGGATAGCCTCTCTGTATCAACTAGGATACGATTAAGTTAGTACATAATTAATAGGCATTATTAGTGTTTTGATAATTGTTTATAACATTTAATGCAATGTAAATAACTGGTAGGTTTGCGACTGATGTTTATGTTCCGATTTATTAATCTTACTTAGAAAGAATCGCTGGCTGTAACTAATAATCACATGCATCAGGCGATGGTTGTAATACATAATACTCTCGTCCCAATCTCTGGTTATCCGACATTTGGAACACAGGGAATTCTATTAAAAAAAAAAAAACTTTACGAGCCTTACAGTAGTCGCATATGATGTGTAACATCTGACATAGAAGAAACCTCACGGAAAAATTGTTGATACACCGGTATTTTATACTATTATTGGTACAAATATTAATCTATTGTAAAAGGGAGTGTTTTACAGATATTGTAGTTTATAATACGGAACTCATTTTATTAGCTGATTTGTAGCTTCCACCAGCACTAGCCTAAATAAAGAATACGATATGGATCAACTAGATTAATAGACGCGACACCGCTCATAACCTTAAATTCCTTATAAATAGGCCAACTTGCGAGCAAATGCAATGTGCACAGCACTAGATCAGTTCCCGGACCTCTTGATTCACAGACCAACACGTAATTTCATATGGATTCTGTTAAAATGAGTCATAATGATATGATAGCAGCAGAGTATCAAGAAGGCAGTGCGAGAGTAGAAATATCAAGTAGGCACTGAGGAAAAAAAAAGAGAGTCTTGGAATTGTTATGTATTTATTTATTTATCGTATGACTTTTGCATGCAGAAACAAGATTGAAAGATGACAGAAAGTACTATACACATGCATTATTACTGTGTAAAAGAAATTAATTGTGTGTGTTGATGAATGTCCAGGAGGGACACGATCAGTGCTTGATTTGTAAAACAGGAGGTTCCGCTACTGTGGGCTACCGGGTGTTGGTCTTTATGGAATATTGAAATATAGAGTTCTAAATACGATATTTTTACGCTTTTCTGAACACCTTTAAAATTAATGAGAGGACAAAATAGCAATCTAATTATGATTGCAATTTCTAATTAAATTGAGACTGCTGTAGCAACAGCCATTGGCTACCATTCAAACAATGTGCATTATTTCAATTTATTTTTTTACGTACCGGTATTCAAAAAATTAATACATTCGGGTTGAAAATGTTCACCAACGATCATTTATTACTTGTTTTATAATTTTGTCTTTACAGTTTTCTGAAATAATTATCCAGTCAAAGACCGAGTTGACCCTGACTTACAACTAACGTTCCACTGTTCTAAAAATTATGTTATACAGGGTGTCTTTTATGAACTTTTGGACAATGATAGGTCGTGTAGGGGACGGGTATAGAAGTAATTTGAGATAGGGAACTTGGGGTCGGAGCGGCCTCCTTAACTCCTAAAATAAGTATTGATTCAGGCCCTCCACCCTGTCAGTTGGGCAACCGACCCAAGCCTCAATTACCTTTCTCAATCCTTTAACTCTTGGCAAGATTCGTTTCACTATGTGACACTGGCGTAATGGATAGCGTTGCGGTGCGGAAGGCCAGTAGTCCCGGGTTCGATTCCGGGCTTGGGCAACATCTTTTTTTAATGCTATTTGTCGTATTTGCACTCTCTCGTGGCCCACGAAAGATACTGGCCCCAGTGCGAGCAGCCATCTTGTCTGTGACGTAGGCGAAGTAGTGACTCCGGTTGAGAAGACTTGTTTGTGAATAGCAGTGTGAGAATAGTTAGTGTTTTATAAAGTGTCATGTCCAACTTTACATCCAACTTGTGTTGTGGTGCATCATGTAGCTGCAATAATCACGTAGCCTACAGGGTAAGTGTTAACACTTTATTTCTCATTAATGACACAGGTTAATCAAACGCAAGTGTGGTGCAGGTTATGTACGAACTTACGTTAGCCTAATATTGTGGATGTTAAGGACTATTAGAATGCATGCTAAGTTAATTATCTGAGTTAAAGTTAGATATTTAATGAATGTGTCTCTTTACAGGAAATCAAAATGCCGAGATGCTGTAATGTGGCTGGCTGTAAGAACAATTACAGATCCCAGCATGAAAATGTTTCTACATTTTCTCTCCCAAAGGACGAAAAATTAAGAAATATATGGCCTAGAAAAATTCCCACTGACTTCTCTAAAGTGAGCAAGCCTATAATTTGTATAAAACATTTTCCTGATAGCTCTGTTTTCAGGACAGAGCAAGTTGATGGGGAAATAAAGACATTTGCTAGGAGTTACCCGAAGTTGAATCCTGATGCAGTATCTTCAATATTTTCGAATTTGCCAGAATAGCTATCCATTCCTGGGCCTTCTTCTAGAAGACTGTGTGATGCAGAGGTAGAAAATCTCGGATAAAGCCATAGAAGCGAGCTTGGAAGACTTCAGACACTACGAAGAAGAGAATTCTGTGCACAGTCTATCGGATATATCTGAACACTTCTCCTCCAACAGGAATAAATTTAAGCAGGAATGGACACATATCAAGACAGAAGACAAGTTGGTGAAGTACTTGAAGAATTTGAGTGATGCAGTGCCCATAATTACAGGTTCTGTGTGTATTCTAAATAACCTCAGCATTGAGTCAATGGGTTGCAGATTCCCAAACATTAAGTTCCACAAAACTTTCTTTGCATTACTGATAAAAATTCATTTGATGAACTAGCCTACTTCAGTTCATTGAAAATTCTGAGTGCGATGAAAATGGAAGAAAGTTGTCAGTAGTGAATGCTCCTGTGAACACCCTACAGAGAAGTTTTTCGAGTGATGATTGCACACCCTTATAATTTTTAATAGAGCAAATTAATTTTTTAGATGTTAGGTAAACAATCGTAGGTACAGTGGAGACACGTTACTCTTGGCAGCTTCCATATAATATGTTCAATTGTCATCAGTGTACAAAAAGTTACATCGGAGTGGTCATATTTATCTGCCTCATCCATCAAATCTTCAAAAGTTGCTTGGTAAGTTTGATTTGAGTACTTTTGACATTATTGGGAGTATTGAGTAGCCTATCTCAGTCTAAAGAAGAATAATTTCTTGAAAGATCATGAATGTTCATAAATTACTTTTACCGTAGTTCATTTTAATGGAAAAGTTGAACTGTACTCTTCTAAAGTCATGGCGAGACAAAGCCATTGGTCGCTACTTGGTTAGGCGACTATCTGGACCAAAATTATTGTTAGTAGGCCTAGTACAAGCAAGGAGGTCTGGGGTTAGGTTTGTGTTTGTACGCAAAGAATACTCTGTATTGCCGGTACCAATAATGAGCACTGGCAGTTGTCAAAGCTAACACGTGAGGAAATGCTGCGTTGCCACTGAGGCAGATCATGACTCATAACATTCCAAGAAGTTTCCAGGAAGACACAAATACTGGGATCTGTGGTGTGTCAGCCGTATTCGTGTGAAGGGTCAATTAAACATTGCGATGCACGCGAGTTTAGGGGAATTTTTAGTTGCCTAATCGCTCTAGCTGCTACTAACTTAATTATGGGTCTATTCCTTTCATCGCCCCCTCTTCGTCACTTGTGTCTGAATTGGATCTGGAATTGCTTTCCAGGGAAACTATGAACCAATCTACCCTATCATCGAGTATACATTCACGTTTCGTAGCCTCATCCAGTTCTCGTTGCACTATTAACACAAAACGCTTCCAGTTTTATGAAGTCACTTCCCTAATAGCCTAAACGGTAAGCTTCTCAACCTCACGGAGTGTGAAATTCTTATTATGCCGTGCTAGATAACCCTTCACTTGACCCCATATCATTTCTATAGGATTTAAGTGGCAATGATATGGGGCAGCGTGATGATCTCATGGCCATGCTTTCTCGCCAGTTCATCCACGTGGTAGCCTACATGGGTTTAGGCTTGCGCTGCTGTATACGGTTGAGAAGGATATTAATTCTGAATGAAAGTGGAACGCGGCTTATACACTTGTAGCAGACATGAATGTACTTTTACATACCTTGTGTCCTTGTTTCATTTTTTGGGCGATATTACGTATTGAAATTAGGAACCCTAATTAAAACTTACTACTGAACCTCATATATGTGCTAAAGTACGTAAATATGTGTTTTTGTTTTTTGCTATTTTAAAAACAGCTGCCATGCTTCGATAGCACTTGATCTCGTTTAACCGTCATCAAGGCTCACTCTAGCAGCACGCACCGAGGCACACATGTGAGATACAAAATCACTGTTGATAGAAAGAAGTGGGATGCAAAATCACTGTTGATAAAAAAAAGAATCATCGGGACACGTTAGGCAGTAACCATTGCCAAAATTCATTGATCTGGGCGCGTTAGGCTGTAACCATTGTCAAAAACCATTGGATTGGACAAAGTGTAGGTAAGAATGGTCGGGTGTAGGTGCAGCCTTGGCCGCGCGCTACTAGCGGGGCATGGTTGACACAAAACCATTGATCTGGGCGCGTTAGGCTGTAACCTTTGTCAAAACCACAGTTGTGCGGGAAAAAATACACATACTTATTACAGGAGAGCGATATACTGCATAGTTATTACAGAGCAGATAACAAAAAACACTCATTTCAGCCGTACAGAGATGCGAAATATTGCACACACTAGCATAATTAGAGTCGTGAACTGAGTGCAGCGAACGAATGATGCCCACTAGAGAGTAAATTGGGCACTTTTTTGTTTCACATAGTACCGTAAGGGCGAGGTTGGCAGTACTGTTATGGTACTTTTTTGAAGATTGATTTGAACAATGGCGCTCACTGCTGTAATTTTCGCTATATTTGGAATGGCTGGGTGTGTCACAGACGGCGGAGGAGGAAACATCTATTAAAACATTGCTTCCTGATTTATTTCTCATCCTTTTATAAGGTATTTTGGCGAATTCATGTATTATATAGAATGTTATCGCTCGTTCTATGTTCATTCAGCACTACCGAGAAGGATTCCATTTGTCCGAGAGCTGTCGCATGGTAGGTTACACGATGGTGGTCCAGCCATTCCAACATTCGTGACTTCGTACTTAAAGTTGTTGGAGCTTATTCTATCTGACCTATGTGGTACGAAGCATTGTCCATTACAATAACACTGTGTTCAGGGATGTTGGGTAACAATTGTTCCTGGAACCATTCTAGTCCATGTCTTCATGGTAATCACGAGTTCTTTTCGACCTAAAGAGCAAAAGTGTATTATTAACAAATCCGTGTGATAGCCCGGCATATAGAATAATAAATCGACCCCCTCTGCCTGACGGCCCTTCCTTGTCCCCTGAACTGAGTTGTCACTCCAACCCTTAGATACTGTGTGACCAGCATTGACCCTCATTTCACCTAACCACACAATATCGATAACATTTTTGCCCTATTAACTTAAGTTTTGAATTTTCCAGTAGCCTATTTTCACCCAATTTTCACCAAATTTTGAAGGTTCTTTAAAGTGAGCATAATTAAGGGAATTCTAAACTTTGGAGCTATTTGGTTCAGTCATTTAGAAATTATAACATTTTATGTAATAAATATGCAAATTTTGAAAATGTCCCAGGTACATCAAATTTAAAGTTATCAATCTAAAACTTCTATGGAATGATCATCAATGGTCTACAAATAAAAATTGGTATTACTTTTAAAATCAGTGCAAATGGTTTATTATTAAAATGTTTTTATCTTAGAATGACCTGTTGTTCTGTTAAAATATGTCATTTTTTTCAAATTTGAACCTAAATATTTCTGAAAGTTATTAATATTTTTCAAAATGGATTCCACACATTATTAAGACCACAAAGTTGTATGTGCAAAACAAGTTTGAAGGTAATGGGATCAAAAGGCAGGCAACTGGAACATTTAAAATGCTGAAAAATATAGTATTGAGAAAAACCTAACTTTATTAAGAAAAACAGTATTTTAGTGGAATTTCCTGCATCAAGACTTCCCTGAGTTGACAAATCACTTTTCCCACACTTCAGAGGTAACTTATTACTAAACCCATCTTTCTCCCTGACGTTGACACGAAGATTTACTGCCACATTCACCACACAGTTCTGTAAACAAATTTTGGAGGGCACCCATATATGAATGAGAATGTGCTTGTCATTAACACTAGGTCTAACAGTATTCTCCTCACTAAAATAGGCCTATTCCAGTTTTCTGACACTGGCAGAAGAAGTAGTTGCAGCTGTTGAACTTGCATTACTTAACTTCACATGTAATATCACCCCACTGTTTGTCAACATTCAAAATAGCACTATTCCATTTCTTTGTTTCACAGACTTTCGGTTTACGCCATCGACTAGATACAGAATACATCTAATAAACTGCACACAAATCTCTAAAATACCATTAACTTACACAAGTTCCACCACTCACAGTAAACCAATAAAAATATAATTCTTGCGAATAAACTTCACTAAAGCCACTGACCATCAAAATAAACAAAGACGCATGGTTCCACTATGTATCCAAAATGGCCTATACTTTACTACAAACCAAAATACTTCTGTTCGATGTTAAATATGTGCATGTGTATAGTAATGATATTCTTTTAGTGAATGCCATACAGCTAAAAATTATATGGGATAAGAAAATAACATGTACGGTAAGAAAAGTTTCACACTTGACAAACATTGCCTAGGTTACTCATAACTGATAAATTGACCAACAGATGGCACCATAAGCTTGTATTCAGATGATTGGCATGATAATCTTGGCCAAGAGTATGAAATTACAACAAAATTGAGGGGGTTTTTGGTTCTAGGAAGTAGGCGTTGCCCATATCAAGACCTAAGCACGTGTTCTTTAAAAGCCCCCGTAAGGATTTAAAAATGGCCGTACATAAAAAACAAATGTATATTTAAGTGCCCCAAGTGATAAGGTAACTTCTAGGGCATGAAACCAGATTTTGGTTTTTTGTTTGTAATTTTTGGCCTACAACTCAGTAGGGTCTCCCCATTTCATGTAGGAACTGACACCTCAAAGCCACAATATCTGGCCTCTCCATGATCACCTTCCCCCCATTAATTTTCTTATATTTAAATCCCAGATCGTGCAACACTTTCAGTGAAGAAAGGCTTCCTTGAAATAATTGTGCCTCTCTTAGCAAAAACAAGAAGTTTGCGACATGTTGGAATTTCTTCCCTAAAATAATATCTATAAATATGCCGTCTAACAGCATCTTGTTGAAAGCCATCTAAATTAGTGACCACCCCTTCTCTATGCCTCTTCTTCCCTGGAGTTGATAGTTTAGACGGGCCAGCATCATCAGACAGGAACTTCCCTTCCGTCACTCAGTATGCAGTGATTTCACTCACACCAAGAGTCTTGGAAATTCTTTTCCTCACCTGAACAAATGGAATCAGAGGTTTCTCCCGTAAGTGCATACTTTCCTCTTCTTCCTCCATAAAATTCCTCACCGCACATACCATCTCCTTTACTTGGCTATGGAGAGTCACACCACGGCCTGAAGTTGTTCTGTCGCAGAGAATGGATCCTGGGCCTTCCGCGAGCATGTACCGATGCCATTTTTACACAACGAAAATAGACACGATGATGCAAATAAAAGAAATAAACTCAAAATCTGTATATACACACGCTTCCAACAAAAACAGAAGGATAACGTTTACTGTAGCCTATGAAAGAATAAGCAAATGCACTTCAATATATACACGGGATATTACTAATGGCAGTGACGAGTTAGTTCACAGTAGAACACTGCGTCAAACCATGTGCTCACTGTTGTGTCAGCATTCATTGCAACACTGCTCGCTGTTGCTATGGACACAGTTACCCCTCTTGTCTCCACTCCTCACCTCACTATTCATGCGGATGGCAGCTTGCACCGTTCATATTTTGTAAATCAGAGTATAACACATAGAATTTAACATGTATGCAGCGTTTAAACCCTAAGTGTTGTCCACGTTGTCATGGAAGATGCAATTTTGTGTCTAGGGGAATTTTGTAAGTGTGAATTCCATTCCATGTCCACATTAAAGCTATTGACACAAGTTGGCAGGCTTGTTTTGTTGAGATAAATTAGAGATGAAAATAGTACAAGAGTTAATACAAGACTCTATCGTTGCCAAGGCTGCAAGATACCAATATAATTGATAGTGATTTTGTACTGCATAAGGAAACAGTAGCAAGGCAGCTGGAATCAAGTTAGACATGTCCAGTCCTCAAATTGTGTTCATGCATCTTTGTAACGATGAATTTGTAACCCACTAAGCTCCAGTGAGATTGAGAAATGGTGTCAGAAAAATTTAAAATCCTGAAGAGATCATGAATCATCAGCAGGGTATAATGGCTGTAGGCCCTATGTGCAGTGCAGGATTTTTTGAGAATATTAATAGCTGGAGGATATTAGATCCTAATAATCGTCAGTAATATATCCAAGATCAGCAAGATATCACCTTTATAGCCTACTTGGTGAAACCTGCAAACTTCATTTTCTACATTCTAAGATTCTTCCAGACAATGTGTTAATGTGCTTGAGATGCTTATATTTATAACCAATATCCTAAATAAAATAATGTCTGTAATACATTTTGTGTGTGCTTATTATAATTTAGTGTAAACATTACTGTGTCATTGGAGGAAGATTACTTGCAATTTGCTAGTGTTCTTGAAGATACGGGCATAGTTTTGTACTCCAGGGCCCTACCAATCACCACATCCATAATTCTCTGTTAAAGCTCTAGATTTACCCATTTCAAACCGATTTACCCAGTGTGTAGTACTGTTAACTGCTTATGTTAACAGGATGCCCATGTTCTTTTTCAGGGGGAATGGATGTGGTGAGGATTATGCGATATTTTCTGGGAGGAAGGGGAAGGGGGGGACTGGGTATGTTATAAAATTCTTCATCCCTAGACCACCAGGGTGAAACAAAAAATAGAAAAAATAATTAAAAGTTGAGGAATGCTTTCATTTGAATAATTTGAAGGGTCTCGTTTGACATTTGGTGGAGATCTTGGACATCTTATTGGGAGGGAGATACCATGTCCGTGTAGCCAGCATAGATCCAAATTACAATGGCAAGTATGGTCTTTCTTTAATTTTAATAAATGGAACAGTTCCACCTACATGGAGTAGGGGTAAGTAAAGTGGCTTCTTGTCCAGATGACCTGTTTTGCGAAGGAGTATTTGAAACCTGATATAGGATTTAGTCTTCAAAGCTTCGCACAAAGGCTCTTGATAGAATGATTTGAATCCCACTCCTTGCATCCTGGAAGTGTCTTCCCAACTCAACTGTAAATAAAAGCTAACTGAAAACCACTACCATATCCTTTTCTATTACAAGTACAGTACACACATAAGTGCATGGGGCTGATATCCACGACATTTCAATCCACTGGATTAACTCACAATGAATAAGTTTCCAAGGTCCTTCATTTGTAGTAATATACTTCGTTATAAAAATCTTGAGCCCATAAAACCATAAATTTGACCTAAGCCTAACTGGGAACGGGAGAGAACCGTTAAACATGTCCAACATGAAGGTAGTTGCCACAAGAAGTAAACCTGCCACTGTAGGGGATTGGTGTCAGATAAAAGGCTCTCTGCTAAAGGAGGTAAGTATAATCTCAGCAATTCATATATGTATCTGAAGTAGTCCTATGCATTAAATTTTTGTTGTTGAAAAAGATTGTCTTATGGTAGGCCTTCTCAAAAAAGCAAAATGCTAAAAACCACGAGTGTAGGCTCAAATTTCTTATATTCGTTTTTATTATTTTGGGGCATGAATGACCCTTCCCTTGCAATAAATGAAGCACTGAATACTTTCTCCTAATGCAATGCTTGGTTGTTTCTTCTTTTTTTAAAATTCCAGCTGCTTTTAAAGTTAAACTCACATGTAAACTGGTATATATGGAAACAACTTATTGATGAACGAAGATAAGAGGATAATATGTACAGTTTTGTATATCTGCATAAACTGGAACATCCATTCAACGTTTGTATTACACTGCTTAATATTCTACTGCTCTAAGGTTTTGAGCTAGTGATAGGGGTGGATTTCTTCCACAGCTTTTAACTTTATTTTTGAGTATCCTTAAATTCACAATAACAAATTACTCGGCTATTGGTAGGCTTCTATAGATGAGAATACCTTGGTGCAATCAATGCGGCGAGGCGAGCGAGCGACACCACTCCTCTGACGTCACAGATCCGCGCCATGGCCTGTCTTTCTCGTCGGCCACGGCACTCTCTTCTCTGACGTAGCACCAGACTGTATCATGTGTCTACAATACCACAAATAACATTTAAAAAAAAGATTTTGACCAAGCCCGGAATCGAACCCGAGATTATCGGCCTTTAGCACCGCAACGCTATCCATTACGCCAGCGCCACTTGGTGAAATGAATCTTGCCAAGAGTTAAAGGATTGTGAAAGGTAATAGAGTCCTGGGTCGGTTGCCCAACTGACAGGGTGGAGGGCCTAAATCAACCCTTATAGGGGTTAAGGAGGCCGCTCCGACCCCAAGTTCCCTATCTCAAATTACTTCTATACCCGTCCCCTACACGACCTATCATTCTCCATACATAAAAGACACCCTGTATATTCGACCTTTTCCTCCGATCAGAGGTTTCGGTACAGCGTACCGGTGCGTACCGTCACAAATCTAGCCCTGGATACGATCCAGCTGGCAGTGCATCTTACACACTTCCGTCCCATTTTTCAAAATCACTTCCACAAAAATATTCAGCAACCGAGTGGAAAGATGATACACATCAAAAAGTCCCCAAGTGGAGGACTGGCCAGGAATAGGTGCGTGTGTGCGACGTTGCAGAGCTTTGTTATAAGCCTTCTCTGTGTGTTTCGTAAACGAAGGATATGGCATTAGGCGTGTCTTTAATTTGGGCGAGAAACTTGGAGAGAATCCTTGTGTTTTATGGAATATCAAAACAACGTTTAAGTTAGTAGGCTGTTTTAATTGTCCTTTGTTCTGTTTAACCTTGCTTTGTTCCTCCAGTTCAATGATGAATTACAAATGATCCATTACCATTTCTGTTTGTATGACATAATGCATATGTTTGCGATCATATAGGCTACGTACCGAGTCGGTGCGGTGGATGAATCACTTATGTTTTACATGTTCTTGTGGTAGTGGGAAACACCCCTCTAGCTTGCATCTTTAATAGTCGGCTGTATTATTTCAAACCCTTAAGAAAGAAAATAATTAATGTCATCCGTGTGGGTTGGTTCTTCTGTCTTGCATCACGGATACGAATGAATTTATCTTTTATAATGCTGAGAAATTTCCTTTTAGGTGCTGCCCCTGATCCGCTGGCCATTGACAAACAGAATTGTTAATGGGGGACGGTCCGTTCGATGTATTTACTATGCATTGGAGAAAATCCGTTTTAGGAGCCTGCAAGGGGACGCGCGAGGGGACATAGAATATACATACGGCATCACCACCTCGCTCCTCACGCTCGCCAGTCTATGGCTACAATAGTCCAGGTGTTATTATTATTATTGCTATTAGCTTGTTATAAACGGGCTCGGACACACCCTTAAATAACACGGGTGTTCCACCAAATCAACACTAAATGTAATTGTAAGATAATACAATTGTTCGAACATGTTTCGTCAGCGACAGTCCTAAAAAATGAAATTGATACTATAGAAACTATTGATAACATTGGTTGTTGCTGTTGTTTGAGTCTTCAGTCTTTTGACTAGTTTGATGCACCCTTTAGGCGGCAGCACGCCGGCCTCTCGCCGCTGGGTCCGTGGTTCAAATCCCGGTCACTCCATGTGAGATTTGTGCTGGACAAAGCGGAGGCAGACAGGTTATTCTCCGCGTAGTCTGGTTTTCCCTGTCACAATTTCATTCCAGCAACACTCTCCACTATCATTTCATATCATCCGTCATTCATTTAATCATTGCCTCAGAGGAGTGCGACAGGCTTCGGCAGCCGGCACAGTTCATATCCTCGCCGCTAGATGGGGATTTCATTCATTCCATTGCCGTACCCGGTCGGTCAACTGGAAGCAGGCTGTGCATTTTCAATTTCACATTGAACAAGCAAGGAAGGAAATTGGAGAAAAATTCAAAGTAGGAGTAAAGATTCAATGAGAAATAATTTCTACGCTGAGATTTACCCATGGCATTTTAGCCGACACGCCAGAGGATTTGAATGGTGTGGGCTCCGTCTTGAGGAATGAATTCGTGCTGAAAATCAATAAATGTAAAACAAAAATATTGCAATGCAGCCGAAAGGACATCAAATTGGCAGGTGAAAATCCAAAGGAAGTAGGAGACTTCTGCTACTTAGGAGGCAAAATAACCAGTGATGGACGAAGCAAAGAGGATATAAAAATAGGTTGGCTCAGGCTATGAAAGCATTTCTAATATACATTTAGGTATTAGGAAGTCATTTTTGAAAGCCTTTGTCAGGAGCGTGTCGCTCTATGGAAGTGAAACTTGGACTGACGCAGCAGAAAAGAGGAGAATAGAACATTGGTTAGTTAGTTATTTATTGTCGCCTTAAGGGGCGATAACATTCTACTAAACTGTTTATAAACACATAAACAAACAGCTATACACTAGGATCGTAGTAAAACTACTATCAACATTTGTTTATTGAGAAATAATAATTGTAAGAATAATTTTCTAAAATAGAGATAAGAGGCGAAACACCAATTCTTGCCATACGATACAACCTAAACTCTTAGTTAGATGTGCAACCACAATGCCGTCCCATAAAGAATCAGCGATGCGGAGACCAGACTTAAATTGTAGGACAAAGAATGTATCAATTCTATAAATAATTTGGAGGGTTCGGAAGTTGAAGACTTAAACAAGTACAAAATATGCCCTAAAAACTATGACATCCTATTGAAAGGCGGAAGCACACTATCATCATGTTCAGTGTCGCAATCTAACTTGTCCATAAAGATGTGCTAAAAGACGTCCGTAGAGGAGCGCCTTCTTGGAATCAGGTTTTCTAAACCTGCTATCTGCATGTTCCGGAAAAAGAAAGAAAAATATATGTACTATACTATTCGGAAATCCTGTGTTTGAGACTGGACGCAGATAACACGTACCTTGTTAACGACGCCTCAATTTAAACAAAAATGCTGACATTATAACCAAATATGACCTTATATCACTAAAATATGACCAAATATGACCAAAACAATAAAAATGGCCCAAATATGCATTTATAGGCAACATCAAATTGCTTCAAACGTGGTCAGGGACCCGTCATTCAAACTAATTTTTCAGATTTCGGGTAAAATGAGCTCAGGAAAAAAATATGACCTTTCCTTAACATCCGAACCTTATTGGTTACTAATGCATCTTCATTAACGAGATGTTAAATTAGTTCCGTTCAGCAGAATGTTAAATATAATTCTGTTATTCTCACTCAAGTAATATATTTTGAGTTTCAACCACAATAATTTTTACTATCGCTTAGTTCATGCATAAAAACTAGGTACTGTTATTAACTATTGAACGAGTCCCACTCCCAGGAGAACTACGTGTGTATTGCAGCCATCTGCCTTTGTTGTCGAAATATATCCCACTTCGCATAGCTGTACATATCTTTATCCCTAGATTAAATAATTGATAGCTATTCTGAACATGTGTTTTAAGACAATGTTAGCATAACAAGTTTGCTACAATGTAACATACTGTATCTTGTCAGCGTGTTTTTACTCGGTCCATAGATAGCACTCAAATCCAGAAAGTGGAGTCCGAACCATAATATAGCATTAACCCTATTTTTGTTTACAATGAGGGTTGGTTCTTTTCTGCAGAATGTGCCGTAATATATTTCTTTACCCGGTACCCCTCGGATAGCACCCTACTCACTTTTGCTATACTGCATGTACGGATCGAAAATCGCGATAATACTTGTACTACACTTCATAAAACGGAGGATTTTCTTAATCAAGTAATTTTTTAGCACTGTCTCAGATATATTTTCATTCTGTGCTGATAATTACTGTCTTCTTTTCCCTAAATCGTTCCATATTAAAAAGAAAATTAAATCAGACTTCACGTTCATGAGTCTGTAATTCTTGATAAATGATATAAAAAGCCTCACCTATTTTATGGATTGCTATTTAGTATTATTGGATTTAGTGAACACAACATACTCGACTTTGTCCAACCAAGGGCCTCGTAAATAACTCTTTGGCTCCCTTGCTCGCAGCTTCAGCTGTCCAATGTTGTTTCTGGCTCTAGGAACCCCTCAAATGTGTGCATCTTATTTCTGAAAGTGGTTCTGTTCTTGATCAGTGATGTTCACTTCTTGTAGATACTTCTTGGTGTTAGCAAACCACAAACCAGTTGCCTTTTCTATTGGGCTTGTTGAAGTGGTTATGTGAGTCTGTCGCCAGGCATTGTTGAAACATGTCCAAAGAATGTAACCCTTCGTTTCCGTATGGAACTGTATCTGAGACTCTGCTGCATGTTTTATAAACTTATTTATTAATGCGTAATCGCTATGTGTCAGCACATTTTCTTGATCCGACAATATTTCTTAAAATGTTTCGTTGTTTTTTTTCAATGTATTTTGTGAAGCCTCCGTGGCTTAGGCGGCAGCACGCCGGCCTCTCACCGCTTGGTCCGTGGTTCAAATCCCGGTCACTCCATGTGAGATCTGTGCTGGACGAAGCGGAGGCAGACAGGTTTTTCTCCGGGTACTCCGGTTTTCCTTGTCAAAATTTACTTCCAGCAACACTCTCCACTATCATTTCCTTTCATCTGTCATTCATTTAATCATTGCCCCACAGGAGTGCGTCAGGCTTCGGCAGCCGGCACAGTTCATATCCTCGCCGCTAGATGGGGGCTTCATTAATTCCATTCCTGACCCGGTCGGAGACTGGAAGCAGGCTGTGGATTTTTTTTTCTTCAATGTATTTTGTAGTTGTTAGTCCAAGGCATTCCGAAGCATACAGGCACTATGAATGAATTACTGTCTGATAATGTCGTAGTTTAGTCCTAATCACTTTCTTGTTGTAAGTGTTTTTCCTCGCTCTCTCATGATTCATTATTTGTATCATTACGGCGATTCATCGGTAATTAAGTGAGATGGCCTGATTTAGCTCAGTACAAAGTCTGAACCTTATACTTCATTCACCACGACTCAGTTGGACTACCGTTTGGGTATGATTGTAAGACAAGTTATGTTTTGCCCCGGTGAGCTCACCAACATACTAAGAAACAGATTAGGACGAACGGACGAAATTTAATCTGACATCATTATGTTCAATCGGAGTACAAAGGTTACCTGAATCCTCCAGGAAGCAGTTAATTTCAAAGCTACGAAAGTGTTCCGTTGGGAAGGTATTCATGTACGTCATCCTGTCTGGCAGTGTATTGAGGGACTAAGCTAAGGTAGAGATTCATACTTGGCATAAATGTGACCATTCACCGAAGACACCATTTCAGAGAGAAATGGAAACCTGTGAGGCAAGTTATTCGCACTGTGAAAGTTGGTATTCGTGTAGAAATTAGCAAAGACGTCATCCTGTCTGGTACGGAAGGTATGTGTATTCAGCCCAACCTACCAGGGGAGGTGTGAAACTATCCGGAGAATCCGACCTTGGCCTGGCTGGTTAACCTTGTCAATGCTCAAATCATTATGCAAATGTTGAGCTGCATTGTCCCGCGATATGTTTCTGTTCATGTCTCTTTGTGCTCATCGAGCAGGACTTGTATAGCGTTTGTATGAATGAGTAGATTTCTATTGCGCTTACAGGTATGTAGCTATGGCGTCATTTAGCCATTTTCACGGTGCATTCTAGCTGGTGACATGGGGGAAATAAAGTGATTCTGAACGGGAAACGCTAATTCTTTAGACAATTTATTCTTTTACGCTGTTCCTTTTCGAAAATGTATTTAAAAACTTGCTTTTCTGCGTTAAATTGGTGGTCAAGGGGCGATTTTGTTAATGCCTCTTTACTTCGCCACCTCCCGTGGGAACATAACTTAGTTATAACATGGTCTTTGAACGATTATTGTGTAGGTATAGTATTCAAACTCAATCGCATGATTAGGACACAAGAAATAAAATTGAGATTTTAAAATTTCGTACAAATGCCATCTTGTGGTTATGAAAAAAAAAAAATGTTGATATAAATTAGATGCCAGTGGATTTTAATTTGTATAAGCATTTATGTTCGACGATATCGAAATATAAATACTATATGTCAGAAAACTGTATCACACTATTTTTCATCATGAAACAGTTTCTCCCACCAATCACAGCTCAAGAAACAGTTGTGTGACCAATTAGGTAAGGATAGCATCACATCTGCGCTGACTTCAGTTAGTTAGTTATTGTTGTTTTAAAGGACGGAACTACGAGGTCATCAGCCCCTGCTAACTTCCACGGCCCCATATTTTAAATTTCACTGCGTGGCTAGTGTCATAGTGGGGTATTTGAGGAGGCCATGGTCAAATACAAGGTATTCTCTGCGTCCCATGCGCTCTGTTCAGTACATGTGTGTGTGTGTGTGTCATGAGTCGTTTGACTGGTTTGATGCAGCTATCCATGCCTCCCTGTTCTGAGCTAATCGTTTCATCTTTACATAGCTACCACACCCTATATCCGAGGCAATCTGTTTAACATATTCTAACCTTGGTCTACCCCTACAGTTCTTGTCCTCGACCCTTCCTTCCATAACTAAGCTTGCAATTCCTGGGTGTCTTAGTATGTGTCCTACCAACCTATCTTCTCTTCATTAGCAGTCGCCAGAAACATCTCTCCTCTCCCACTCGTCTTAATACCTCTTCGTTTGTAACCCTATCTACCCACCTGATCTTCATCATTCTCCTGTAACACCACATTTCATCTGGTGAAATCTCGACAGATATTTATGAATATTTATGTTCGAACATAAAATAGTTATAATAATTATCGTCGAACATAAACAGTCGTATGCAACTCGCCTATAATGGCAGTAATTAAGACACTCTTATGGAAAGTATAAAACGAGAGAAGCGAGTGTCTTAATTATTGCCATTATAGGCTCGTTGCATAATGTACTATTACCTTACCAAGTTTCACTGCACTCGGATGGTTAAATCGCGAGAAACGTCCATGTGAATATTTATATTTCGCATCACCGCCATGTTGGATGTGTGCTCACCAGGTTATTGAAAGTCTTTGTGCAGAAGCAGTGTTGCGCATTCCCGACATTGGACTTAATGCATTATGGAATACCAAAGACATTATACCTCTAATCAAACCTGAAGCACGATACGCCTCGGAAACCTGGAACATTGGAGGCTGATCTCTTAGAGAAACAAGAAAGGAAAATGTTGAGGAAAATCCTTGGTCCAGTCTGCTCGGAACCTGGGTCAAAGGGAAGTCTCAGGAGCTTTATCAGATCACCGACACCTTCAGGAAAAGGTGATTGAAGTTCTGCGTCCCACATTCTCAGAATGAACAATGACAGGCTCATCAAAATGAAAGTCAACAACAAATGGCTTAGTGAAATTCAAAAATCGGCATCACAGGGGAATTTATAAAAGTTCAAAACAGTAATTAATAGCCCTCATCTTGCCTAGAAGATGAATACCAGGACCAATAAATCATGGACTGAAAAACGGAGGAAGATCTTGAGAGATTATGGGAGAATAAAAACAAAACCATCCTGAGATAAATGAGTTATATCACGCTCCACACATGTACAATAAGAATAAGAATAATATTGGGGGCAGATCATTAACTAAAGATGTGGAAAAGCAAGAAAGGAAAATCCTAAGAAAAATGTTTGGACCAACCTGTACAGGGGGAATCTGGATGGAAAAACAATCCCAAGACTTATACCAGCAGTCGGAGAAAATCTCAGACTCATTTAGGAAAAGACGATTGAAATTTTATGGGCATATCCTCAGGATGGGCAATCAGAGACTGACCAAAAGGATTCTTAACCTTGCCCTGTCAATGAAAGTTAAAAACACCTGGCTGCTTGAACTTGGAAAAGATCTTGAGGAAATAGGCATCGCAGATGACATTATACTAGACAGAGCTAAGTTCAGGGAATCCGTCGACAATCACCGCTTTGCAGACCATCCAAACTATTACCTACGAAACCTGGTCAGAAGATCGCAAGAGAAGCCACAGCGAGAAGATGAGGAGATTTTGGGAGAAGAGAAAGGCAATGTCATCAATCGCGCTCCTTAGTCGGGCATGGCGAAGAAAGAACAATAAGAAGAATTAAAGGATAAAGTTGTGGTAGCGCACCAGAGATACGGATATGTTTATTGCATCGTGCTCGTCAGTCCAAAAACATATCCTGCGTGTTTCGCTGAGGTCCGAGCCTACCTTAGTCGACAAGTATCAAAGAGAAAATAGAAGTTTTCTATTTTAAGATTTAAAATGCGAAATTCATTGTTTCGTCACTAAGTGGCCGATAGGAACTGAGGCAGCCAATGGTGATGGACGGTGTAGTATAGGTTTCAGATCGCAGGGTGGGGTCAAACCGAGAGTCCTCGGAGGATGAGGACGTTCGGTTCAGGAGGGAGAGGGGGACATACAATTAAAAAAAAAGCAGGAAAATAAAACACAAAGCAAATAATCGTGGCTATTATTAGTAATAAATAATAATAATAATAATAATAATAATAATAATAATAATAATAATAATAATAATAATAAACCTTTATAGAGCAGCCATCAATACGTTCGGGACTTTCCGGGACGAAAAACGGACAACAGGTGCGAAATGGACAGAAGAACGTCGTGCTAAACACAGTGAGCTCATGAAGACAATGTGGATCAAGCGAAAAATTAACAAACGCCAGAATGTAAAATGAGGCTTATCGTGCGTGGTCCCTAGTTGGCCGATTAGCGACATTCAATGAATAATAATAATAAATTGGGATAGTATTTTATGATGAGTAAATGTGTAAATGTTTGGTCGATGTCTGCGCAGTTTCGCATCAAAAACCTGAACTTGGTGTAATTTTGCTCTAGATTTTACTCCCTCAAAATCTACACCGTCATCAAGCGTGAATTAAATAAGTGTTTCTTACAGTTACCGCAAAAAGAATAGACTGTTCCAGTATTGTTTTCGTAAATGATGTCCCCATTTAGAAATAGCTAATGAAATAATTAGATTCTAAGATAGGACGGACTTAAAAATAATGCACAACCCCGGCATTCACCTGGAGAGAGTGCGTGAAAACCGCACAAGGGACAAATGATAAGAAGCGCATCAGCCGAGCCTAGCTTGTTGTGATCACAAGAAAAAAAAAATCTTTTATTTTAGCTTGTTGAGTGTCAAATATATTATGGATCTCCGACATCGATACCGGTTTCCCATAATCCCACGCGTGTGCGAGGAGATAGTCACTGCGAACAGACACATCTATTTATAATGTTCTTCTGACTCACGGTGCCATGCTACTCGCTTTAATGAGATCCCATACTTTTGGGAATTATCAGGTTTGTATGGGCAGTTGATAAACCAAACTAAACCAGGTCTTTTTTATTTTTTTAATATTTAAATTCGTAAATAATTAAATAGCCGGCCCCGTGGTGTTGGGGTAGCGCGCCTACTTCTCACCTGGAGCCCCGGGTTCGATTCCCGGCTGCGTCAGGGATTTTAGAAACTGACGTGAGGGCTGGAACGGGGTGCATTCAGCCTCGTGAGGACGATTGCGTAGCTGTCTGACAGTGAGACAGCGCCCCGATCACGAAAACCAAGATTAACGGCCGCAGGGACCCGGTGCGCTGATCACGCGTCACCCCAATATCTCCAGGCCACATGGCTAGGCAGCGGTCGCTTGGTCGGCCTAGGCTCTTCAACGGCTGTATAGTGCCAGGGGTTATTATTTATAAATAATTAAATAAATAAATAAATCAAGAAAGAAAGGTGTAGATACTCCTTGCGTAACATCATAATTGTTGGAATGTTGAAAAGCACTGGAAGTATGATAATAAATTAAGCAGGAAATACCACGAAACGAAAGACGCCGGATGATCGGGTTTAAATAACTTTTTGCCTTTCGGTCTTGCTCCAATTTGTATTAGTAGGCCTATCGACTTGTATGCAAATTCAGTCTTCTTATTTTGTTATAGCTTTCATCATCTGTCGTTGACATGCTCATAGAGTAAAGGAGGGATCAACTTCTAGGTCATCTCCACGTCACCGATTGTCAGTTCAGTGACAGCCTCCCCTTCAAGAGTAAGAGCGTGCGGTCCGTGGAAAGTGCAAGAGGATGACACATTCACGTCAGGAAGGTATCGTTCTTAGCTCTCGATATGCTCATATTAGTCGTAGTAATTGAGCCTTGGCGATGGATCGCAATCGGGATTTCTCTTAACCACATCAACCCGTTGTATTGCATGTGTATTTATTTTAAGGCTACCTTGTATTCACACACCATTCGCTTTGACGCGAAACCATAACAAACAGATAAACATGAGGTTATCGCTGAACCGGCAGCAGGCTAGCGGACATGCTGATCCGCGTAATGACAACCACTCTACACCGGCCGCGTTAGCGTCCGCCTGGCATGGAAGTGCCTTATTATTTGCTAATGAAGTGATCACAACAAGGGATAATTCACAAACGTCATGGCTATTTTATGAACAAATCAATGTCGGCTAAAAATCGCCGTCACTAACCAAGCTTGCTCTTAATAAATCCGTCAAGTTGATACACGCCAGTCTGTGTTGTGACTGCTACTTATCCTCTCCTTAGCAAATACGAGAGCTCCTCCACGAAACAGCAAACTGTGCCCATACGGTTTCTCACGGACTAGCGGGCCCGTGCGAGAATTCACACTTTCCCCAATAGGTTTATAATGGGACACTTAAGGAGAAAGGTTATGTTTTTATTTCAGCCAAATGATTAGAGAACACTGTTTACATTTCAGTTAGAATTCCAAGTTCTACGTTCCCTAACTTAAGAAGGCGATCACTGAAAATTGGTTCATCATAACACTCACCGGTTATTCGATATTTATGAAATTATACGATTTGAGTAGGCCTACTCATTCCTATGATTTACTGTTTCTGAAATCCATGCAAAATGATGAAGGAAAGACCTCAGAATGTTAAAATGAGATGAAACAGGCGTCACAGCGGGTAAAATGTGAAGTGGACAGCAATTATGGAGCATATTTTCCTGCAGCAACAGTATCTGAAAATCGCACACTTCGTACCTTTTTTTAAAGTATTTTTTAAAGAAATTATAGATATTTATTAAATTAGAGTGCAATTCGTCACTGCTAATGTCTATTCTCTTTCATTTGAATGCTCATTTGTCACGATTGGTAACTTGTGAGCGCCACAGGAGGGATCTATACTACCGAAATAATATATATGATGATAACTATGGTTTAATATGTTTATTATTATAGGCCAATACCATGGAAGGTAAAAGGGAACGAAGAACGACCTTTATCAGCAGGTTGGCCGAGTACTAGGACAGAAGAGTTGGTTGGTTCCTCAGTTTAGGGCCATGTAGCCCCGTGCACTTTGGGTGTGTGTAGAATCTGTCTGATAACCGGTGTTAGTTGTGATGGCTGTATTAGTGTGTGTTATCTGTTTTTTTTATTAACGTATGGACCGCAGACATTGAATTTTCAAGTAGTTCCTACTTTTGCTACCAAACGCCACAGTCAACGACAACTAGTTTGTGAATTTGGCTACTAGATGCCACCGCAGTAGGCTCCTGGCGACAAACGTTGGAACCTAAGAGCGCTAGTCAAATCTAACCTATAATTAAGCATCACACAAGTGTAGTTAGTGGAAAGGTTCTTTTACATTCCATAAATCTATGACATGCGACCGCCGGCTTCGGCCGGGTTTGAACCCGCGATGTTGGGCATAGAAGCTCAGCATGCTAGCAACTACGCCACCGAAGAGGTTACAGTGGAAGGGGACGTCCCAGGACGCGATGGAAGGATCGAGTATTGGCAATACCTCGGCAAGTGGAAGATGAAGCTCGAGACCCGCAGCTATCTGCTCCTTCGTTATCACTTTTCTTGTTCTTGTTCGTCTTTATTTTGTTGTTCTGCTGTAGGCCTTAAAGGCCCATACGTCCAATAAATAAGGATGATGATGATAATAGGCAGCCAATGGCCACAGCTGGGTATTTTAGTTGAACGCCCGAGGGCTCCCAACAAGTTCAATTTCAAGTAGTTCCAACTTTGCCTACCAGATGCTACTGTCACTAACACCTAGCGGCGAGAGCTGGAATTTGATAGAGCGTTTCTAACCAGCCGAATATAACCTACAAATTTTGCTACACACTAGGTTCTTTAACGTGCCATAAATCTATGACATGGACCCGCCGGCTTTACTTCCCCTCCGAAGGAAGGTTTAATATTTTTAGCCTATTTTCAATCATGGAAAAAAATAGGCTTATGAGATCACCTTTTGTCAGTGTGTGTGTGTGTGTGCCCCCACCCTAATAACTTCTGAATGGCTGGAGAGATTTCAATTTAACTCAGTAAGGTCTTAGTAATATTTTGTCCGACCCCGACCTACAAATTTTATTACATCTCACGAATGCAACATGGCGGCTGTGCGAAATATTTCACCGGCATTCTATATCTCCGAAACTGTTACTGATACCACCCTGATATTTTGTAAGGTGATAAAGCGCACTATTAGAAGTTGACCTATGTGACTTTCAAAAACCTGTTAAGTACAAACCGAACATGGCGGCCAAGCGAAGTTGAACCATTTATATAGACTTTTCTCGCTATTTGACCATCTGAGCGCAGTGAAACTTGGTACAGCAAATGTTTACACACATTGTAATGCACTGACATCTAATTTAGTTCAATTGTTTTCATAACCTCAAGATGGCGGCTGTACAAATTTTTACAATTAAGTTTGTATTTCTTGTGCCCTAATCATGCGATTGAAGTATGAATAATACACCTACACAATAATCTTCATCTAAACTCTATGGCCTACATATATAACAATCCAACATGATGAACATCCGAAATATTTAGACGGTTCTGAATATCTACGAATCTATTACAGCAATTAAACTGAAATTTTGAACGTTGATAAGAGGCAGTTAACATATTATGTAGGATATATGAAAATAGGCTATTTAGTTCTTCACGGTACAGAGAGAGAAACTGTCACGGGATAGTTGGCGCTCCTAACATAACTGTAAAATGTTTTCCACCCATCGCCTCCCGAACCAAGTAAACCTTGCATATAATTGTCATGAGCTCTCTTGATAAGGACTTAAATTTAAACATATACTTGTCACCATGATATCTTTTATTGTGTAATTTCCTAATTTTCCGCTCCAGATTCCTGATTTCTCGTGTGTAATACTCAGGATCTGGGTTTTGTTTCAGTAATTTAAATGGGACAAATTTATCAAAAAAAATAAAAAAAATCAAAAAGTTAGTTCAGAGGGTATTCCTTCCGATGCCCATCATACGACACAATAAAGTTCATAATAATATGCAAATGTAATACGGTACAGAAGCAATATGATCCCCCTTTTTCATTAGTTCAAGATCATTGCACTTGTCGTAAGCTTCGCGGCAGACTTCGAACAGACACCGCTTAGGTATATGCAAGATAAATAATGGACATTGCGTACAGGTCTGGGGCTGGGGGCAGTATTTCGACAGGGACCGTCAGTATGGTGGACTATGTTAGTCCTGGCTTAATGCACGCAATACTACCGTAGTCGTTTAACATATTCTCTTATGGTCTGCAGGGAATGTGCAGTATTTCTGTGTTTAATTCTTCAGATAACTGAACCACATACGATAGCGCTTCCTGTGAAGTCACATGTGCCATCCTTTCAATGGAATATACACATTGAGCATTCTGAAACACAAACGAATTAATTTTACGGAGACAGAATTGTCAATCGGTAAACCCTAAGGCTATTGTTGAATTCCTTAGTGTACTTCATGTTTAACGACACAGCTCACTTTCATCTGAAAATTAAAATCTATAAATAATAAAATCATATGGCTTCGGATGCCGGGTGCAAGCTTTGTTATTTGACACACAGAGGACAGCTTGCATGTCGAATTTAGTCGTTCCTGGGAACGCTATGAAAGTCAAGGAGGTTACATATCGAAGTTCCTTGACACTATAGCGCCTTTTAGTAGAGAAAGGAGGAACTTTTGTGATGGCGAAAATGCCAAGTTTAATTTTGCCATTATGAACACGGCCTACTGAATTCAAATGGGTTCTTTAATGTGCATGCATGCCATGATTTTTGTGGCCTCTCAAAAAACACCTACCGCGCCAGGAGCGAACTTGCAAGTCTTGGGTTGGTAGTCCGACACGATAACCACTCTCCCACCGTGGCAAACTATGTTGCGTTAAATATAACCGTACAATCACAGGACAACTTCACTTCAAACCAGAACTAAATTCCTCGGCAGGGGCGGGAATCGAACCCGAAAATACAAAATACAAACTCTTGGTAGGGAATGTAAACACAGAGTCGCACTTTATGCCACGTTCCACGAAAGGCCGAGAGAGACCGAGTGATAACACTGAACTCATCACTCAGCACATAGCGCAGTTCCAGGAAGGCGCCAATAAGCAACACAAATAAACTGACCTTACTTGCGCACATTCTGTGTCTCCATTGCCTAAACAGAACAACATTCTTCAGGTTTGTTCCAACACGATGTTCTGAACGCGCTCCGAACTGATACTACCTTTTGTTTAATGCGCCAGCGCCAGTTGAGAACGAGTACGGAACTAGTTCCTGATTTTGTTTGTTGGAACCATTGATATGTAAAATACTCTATTTTAAAAGGAGCGCACTAGGGTTATGTTTTTTCCTGTTGCATTCAACAATGGAAGCAGCTGTGAAGAAGGCGTGTGCGCATGCTCAGAACTGCCAGATCCTGCTCTTGACTGAGAACAGATTTCACTCGTTCTGAACGAGTTCCGGAACATGTTGGAACAGAGAACTAGAAGTTCAGAACTCGTTTGTTAAGTGCTACTGCGCACGCGTCGACAGTTCTCGAACGATTCTTCCCTGCGTTGGGACGAACCTTATAATGTATTACCCTCTGTGTTGCTGGACCTTGGTTACATCTCACCGCAGCGCAGTTGGTAGCATGCTGAGCTTCTATACCAAGGTCGCGGGTTTTTCAAGAGCGTTAAAAATCCCTCAATATGCCTTCCTTCGGAGGGGAAGTAAAGCCGGCGGTCCCTTGTCATAGATATATGGCATGTAAATAACCTTCCACTAATTATACTTGTGTGAAGCTAAATTATAGGTTAGATTTGACTAACGCTCTTAGGTTCCAACGTTCGTCGCCAGGAGCTGACTGCGGTGGCATCTAGTAACCAAGTACGTAATTAGTTGTCGTTGACGGCGTCGTCTGGTAACAAAACTAGGAACTACTTGAAAATTGAATGTCTGCAGTCTTTATGTGAATTATAAATAGATAACACACACTAATACAGTCATCACAATCAACACTGGTTATCACACAGATTCTACACACACCCAAAGTACACGGGGCGTTGTCGCAGCCCACCTAAACTGAGGAACCAACCAACCAACCAGAATCTCACCGCTCTTACAATATGCTTCACGTGTAGCTCATATTGTAACAGTCTCGTCTCTGTACATTTACGACTCCATATTAATTCCTTAGGGATACATTTCAAAATTGGTACGCGCTGCCCTAAGAACACTTCTTTCTCAAATCCCCTGGCGCAGTCAGCTGGCATTTGAGGGTGCGCAAATGTGAGGGAGCCGTGTCAATAGATTTACTGGCACGTTAAAGATCCCCTTCGGAGCAAAATTCCGGCACCCCGGCGTCTCTAAAAGCCACAGTAGTTAAAAGGGACGTAAAACCAACAACAATATTATTATTATTATTATTATTATTATATTTCTAAAATCCTTGTGTGTAACCTTGTCCTAATGAGGTCACAAGACACCGCCAGTTAAAGGTTATTCTTCCTGGAGTCGGAGGTAAAATTCAAACTCAGATAAATGGTTTTTTTAAGAGCTAATAACATTTCAATAAAAATATAATTTCATTTCAAAATGAAATGAGAAATACGAGTGACGTCTTAAGCCTCCGTGGCTTAGGCGGCAGCACGCCGGCCTCTCACCGCTGGGTCCGTGGTTCAAATCCCGGTCACTACATGTGAGATCTGTGCTGGACAAAACGAGGCAGACGTTTTTTTTTCTCCGGGTACTCCGGTTTTCCCTGTCAAAATTTCATTCCAGCAACACTCTCCACCATGATTTCATTTCATCTGTCATTCATTTAATCATTGCCCCAGAGGAGTGCGTCAGGCCTCGGCAGCCGGCACAGTTCATATCCTCGCCGCTAGATGGGGGCTTCATTCATTCCACTCCTGACCCGGTCGGAGACTGGAAGCAGGCTGTGGATTTTCATTTTTCAGTGACGTCTTGTTGTTGTTGTTGTTGTTTAGTCACCAATTGAGCTAACGCGGCAGACTTGCTCCTCCCCCTCCTCCTGCAGCCATGCTACTGTCTCAGACAGGGAAGTATTCCACACGATCCCCGCACCACTCCACGCCCCTCTCCTACCACCAGATCCCATCGTATGCCACTCACTACTAAAACGTACTGGAAAACCCTTGTATGTGACAAGTGGTGAATCCGATTCATAGCACAAACTGCGAGTCAGCTAGCGAGAGAGCATTTGGCCAGGGCCAACATTACGCAGCTCTTCCGAGTAGAGTGCGCTGGCTCATAAAACAATCGACGCAAACAAATGAGTACAACCAAAATTACTCGCGTGCCCTAAACATTACCCACATTTTGTGGAATTACACGCCAATTGGCAACACTAACGAGATGGTACTTGCTCCAGACTTTCCCTTACCTGACAGTAGGCTACGTGATTGGAAACAGATTCATGAGGTACTAAAGCAAGAGACTAGGAATGTAAATGTAGTTTTGAATTCATTACAGGGGCTTAGAACATATTGGCCATCAGCCCCATATGCTTGGCAAATAACAGATTGTAGTGCGCCGGGACTTGAAGAAAGGGCATTTGTTTGGAGACTGTGTAGCTGGAGAGATGATGATGATAATGATGATAGATGTTTTAAGGGGCCTAACATCTAGGTTATCGGCCCCTAATGGTTTGGGTGATTGTGAAAGATGATATGAGAATGAAAACTATAACTAATACTAACTACAGACTTACAAACTAGAAGAAGGAATGGTAAACAAATAAAGGATAAGGCAAATAAAGGACAGGGGGAAATTAAATGCTCTCAACCCTTGAGGAATGAGGATTCATGGACTTGGAAGGAAGGAGAGCCATGAAAGGCAGATAGGAAAGGGAAAGAGGAGAGCGTCCGCCCTAAGGCCAGAGAAAAAAGGGGGCAAAGGGACCCAGCTCAGGAATCCCTTAGGATCGCCAACTCCCGAACTCACCATCCGTGAGCCCCTGAGGGTGTAGCAATATCCAGGGTGCACCTGAAGTGGTGGGGCTACACACACCCTGCCACCTTGGGTGCCTTGAGCAGAAGACAGGAGATAACGTGAAAATAAAAAGAAGGCTGACCCCTCACAGAAGGAGGGTGTCAGGAAAGATGAGACAAGGGCCAATTAAAGCGGGAAAGGAAGAGACTCCCTAGGCCTCGGATACCCTAATACCGTCGGGATCGGAAGAGAACAAGAGTTGACCAAGAGAGGTCGACAGGAAAGAAGAATGAAATGGAAGCAATGCCGGACTCAGCTGGGGTCCCGTGGTCGCCAACCCACGTCCCACTAGATGTGAGAGAACGCGCGCGAGTGTAAGCACACAGGTCATGTCTCACAACAGTAGCTCCATTACACTCCAAAAGCTTTTTATGGCAATAAATTACGAGCCGAGCACTTGGTCGCGCATGCGCAGGAGCCCACTGGGACATTACGAGTTCGCACGCCATTTCCGACCGAGGTAGCCGTTTGGAGAAACGTTCCTAACAATAACAAGTACTTCCGGGAAGAACTAAATAGCCTATTTTCACATATCCTTCTGATCTTTTTCATTATAAATTATCTCGTCTATTACAACGATTCTCCATGTGATGGTTCACGACCTGTTGTATGTCTCCACCAATAATTACCAATACGGCGCCTTCGGTGGCGTAGTTGATAGCATGCTGAGCTTCTATGCCCAAGGTCGCTGGTTCAAACACGGCCGAAGTCGTCGGATTTTTAAAGAGCGTTACAAATCCCTTAGTATGCCTTCCTTTGCAGGGCAAGTAAAGCCGGCGGTCCCATGTCATATATATATATATATATATATATATATATATATATATATATTTATTTATTTATTTATTTATTTATTTATTTATTTATGACATGTAAAAGAACCTTCCACTAATTACACTTCTGTGAAGCTAAATTATAGGTTATATTTGACTAACGCTCTTAGGTTCCAACATTCGTCTCCAGGACCCGACTGCGGTGGCATCTATTAACCAAGTTCACAACTAGTTGTCGTTGACGGTAGCATTTGGTAGCAAAATTAGGAACTACTTGAAAATTGAATGTCTGCAGTCCTTACCTGAATTACAGATAACACACACTAATACAGTCATGAAATTAACACTGGCTATCACACAGATTCTACACACACCAAACTACACGGGGCTACATGACCGCGTTGTCGCAGCCCCTAAACTGAGGAACCAACCAACCATTATGTGCCAGAATCGTTGCCTACGTTATAATACAGCGTAGGCAACGGCCAGAATATATAACTTTTAGAATATGTGATTAAGACACCTCCCGCGAGATGGCAGTAAATGCTCGGCTTCTATGATTTCCGAAACGTAAGCTAGAGAATTTAGTGCCATCAGACTAGCTTCTCTTCAATCGCTTCAATAGGATACGAGAAATTAAAGAAGAAAAGGTCTTAAAATTTCATCTAATACCATCTTAAATTTTGGAAAACAATTCAACATAAGATGTCTCTGAATATAGAATCGCTGTGCTAGGACTGTCGGATGATTAGAAAAGTTGAGGACTAACGTTGACTTGTTTTCTCTTCCAAACGTACATTTTCTATTTGGGATCTACGTTTTCTCTGAATTTAGTTTTCTGAGATTTAAGGTGTGGTTTTAAGTGGAGTGAAGTGTTGTTTGTGTACGTAATCATAATTTGGATCGATTCTTGTCGAAGTTCTGGTACGCTCTTTCATTATCAGCGCTCTTTCCCTGCAATTATGGTATTACATAATTTTCAAACATCTTTAAAATGCCACGTTGATAGCAACTCGTAACGAGAAAACACACATCATGGCGATTACTACGAAATAAACTGGCACCTCGCACACCGCCCAGTTGTGAAGCTCGTCACTCGAATGCTATGCAAGCAATTACAGCAAATGATATCATCCATTCTATAACAGCATAGCTTTTAAATTGGCATCTGCATAAGCGACACAAGGACATAAACCGCGACGTAATTCAATCCATTTCCAACTGATGGGGCCAGCGACACGGTGCGGTACACATACCGGGACACTTTTTGGTCTGCAATATTGCTTCGAAATATTCGAAACCTCAATATTAATTATCTCTATAAATAAAGTAATTCATCTGAACATTTTGATTTTTTGTTAAAACTTTGTATTCTATGATTTAAATCACTCATAATGGATCCGTAGTGATGTGCTTATACAGTTTTTAGAAAAGTTTATATTTCCGCCTGAATCAAAACTTTAATGAAAAAATTATTAACAAAGTCGTTCTTGGTTCATGTTTCAGGGACTAATGTCGCCTTCGTCAGCCAAATAGCCTATAAAGCATTAAATGAACGAAATTATTATAAAGCGACAGAAATTGTTCATTAGTCGCTGAAACATGTACCGTTTCCAAGAACAACTCTGTTCATATATGTTTCATTAAAGTATTGATTCAGGCGGAAATAAACATTTTTTATAACTGTATGAAACTTTGCATTCAACCCCTACGAGGCAAATTCAGTTTAATGATTGCTATGATGGCTGCACCTGTCTACAACAACAAATGTGTGTAATACAATTGGTTGAGAGGAAGCCTCCAATCCATGGAAGGCTGAAAATCTCCCGGCACTCCTGAGTGAACATGCACCGTAGGATTTGCTCAAGTTGGCCGTGACAGTCAACATGCTTCTTCTCATACACACGCTACTTACACTGTCCACTTCGTGGCTGACGCTCGGAAGGTCCCGGTTGGATTCCCGGCTCTGGCAACGAATTTAATTCATGTCTAGGGCTGAGGGCTGGATCTTGAAAAACTCAGCCCGTGAAGCAAACCTGAGAATAATATTACATCACATCACCAGGACACTAGATGGCGGCACGATCACAACCCGGAGAAGGTAGGCTACTCTCTTCCACTTGAGCGCATCGGCCAGTGTTGGTTCTTATTTGATTGGACACCGACCAGATCTTACGAGGCGGCATCTGGAATTGTTTCGTCTTGGTATAAACTGCAAAGACAACGGTTCGATTCCTATCTCAGCCATCCTGGAAGTGGTATTCCGTGGTTTACCACTTCTACTCCTGCCAAATGCAGGGATTGTTCCTAATTTAAGACCACGGCCGCCTCCTTCCCAAAGGCACTCCTGAATTACAAATACACACACTAATACAGACACAAATAAAACACAGGTTATCAGGCAAATTCTCTCTATATATAGTCACACACACCCAAGTTCACTGGGCTAAATAGCCACGATGTCCAAGATGCAACAACAAGAATAGCTACTTTATGTTAATTGCTGTCACTGGCCTTTTTCAACCAAGGAACATTGGGTTTACTCCACTGTTAGATATTTAGTGGTGCGGAGATGACCTAGTAGTTATCCTCTCTTCATTTACTCTGTGTACCCGACAACAACAGGTAACGCAAATGAATAATAATAATAATAATAATGGTTTTACATATCTTAATTACTGAGGGTCTGGCTGCGTGGCTCAGCGGTAACGGTCTCGCTTGCTGGGCCCAAGGTTGCAGGTTCGTAACCTGGCGCAGTCAGTTGGCATTCGAGGGAGCCGTGCCAGTAGATTTACTGGCATGTTAAAGATCCCTTTCGGGACAAAATTCCGGCACCCCGGCGTCTCTAAAAGCCAGAGAAGTTAAAAGGAACGTAAAACCAACTACTGAGGCTTTCAGAGACGCCGGCCTGCCGGAATTTTGCCCCAAATGAGATCTTTAACATGCCCCTTAAGTTACTGAGACATCTCCTTCACCCTCAACTGCCAACTGACGGCACCAGGATTCGATCCTGAAACCTTGGGCAGAGCAAGCGAGATTGTTACAGCTGCGCCACGCAGCCACTCCTGATTTAGTCATTTGTCGTATGGCTTTTAGTGCCGGGAGTGTCCGAGGACATGTTCGGCTCGCCTGAGTCTGTAGCTGCTTCCAGCGGACACCCTTAGGGTGAGCTACAAGTTCCGTTCAATTTCAAGTAGTTTCAACTTTCGCTACCAGATATCAATGATACCTAGTGGTGAACGTTGGAACATTGATAGAGCGTTCCGACGAAATCTAACCTAACAATTTAGCTTCACACAAGTTTAATCCGTGGAAGGATCTTTTACCTGCCATAAATTTATGACATGGGACCGCCGGCTTTACTTCCCCTCGGAAGGAAGGCATACTGAAGGATTTTAACGCTCTTAAAAAATCCGACGACTTCGGCCGGGTTTGAACCCGCGATCTTGGCACAGCCGTTCAGCATGCTACCGACTACGCCACTGAAGCCGCTCCTGATACACACAAGTACACTCTAAGTGAAGCAACAACAACAGTCATATCCACCGCGACCTGATCAACCGGATTTACGTGCGGTACAGTGGTCCACGACCACCTCGTACCTCGTGGCGCAGTGGCTAGCATTGTTGGCTGTCACTTCCGAGGTAGTGGGTTCGATTCCCGCCTCTGCCAAGAATTTAAAAATCTTGGTATGATCTGTCTGGTACGGGATCTCCCAGCCTCGTGATGGAAAATGGGAACCTGCCGGATGCTATGACAGCAGGAGGAGTGGAAAGAAACTGGCCAACCTACCACACGCAAACTCCGGCTCCGGATGCCTGATCACGAGGCTGGGAGATCCCGTACTGAAAAGATTTTAAATTATTTGCTGAATTGGCAGGTTTCTTTGGCGCTGCTACTAGATTTTAGCAACAAAGCGGATTCAAATTCAAATTTTAAAATTCGTTTTGTTTGCCTCGCGTTTCGTTGTTAGATGGCGCTCTATAAACCTGGCTATGAAAGTCAGGAATCGAACCCGCGAATCCAGGAGCTGAAAAGCGCTAGCCAGTACAACAGGCCAATCACAATTCGTTACATTCCCATGTTATGAATAGAGAGATCGCCAGTTAGAGGATCGTGAAGTGGCGTGTGCAGGAGCTTGAAGCGCGCCCCGCCTACTTCAGCGCTAACTAATTGAATGTCAGCTACTGTGCACTTCAGAGCGTTCTCCCATGGATTTGAGAAATGTATTTATTATTATTTATCGTATGATGATACAGAGTTAAAATAAAAGTTTATACACTGCATATAAAGTTATATATACAGTTATATACAGTCATAAACACAAGTTCTTGGTTTAAACTTCTAAATTCAGGCCATCAATCCACTGAAGTGCCTCAGAAGATGCTTGATGAATGTCACCTACTGATCCTTGGAACGCTCGTTGCGGACATTCACCAACAATGTGTTCGATGGTTTGCAGGGTAGCTCCACAATCGCAGTTAGCATAAGTAACCCAACCCCATTTGTGAAGCAGGAATCCACATTTGCCTTGTCCTGTACGGATCCGGTTAATGATTCTCCATTGGCGTCTGGGGAGTTTGAAACCTTCTATCCGGTTGGAAGGGCTTTCAATCAGATGTGCATTGAATACTGATGATTCTTCCCACATAGTTTTCCATGGTTCAGAGATGTTAAATGAAGAGTCTTCAAGAAGTACTGCAGAGCGCCAAGGTGGTTTTCTTGACTTCAACCGTTGGTTACCTGCTTTTGCTACATCAGTATATATGGGTAGCTGGGGGTTCTTCTGAATGGTTTTCCAGATCTTCAGGAGAGCCTCTGATTTTCGAAGAGCTGGAGGTTTGATGTTACTTAGAACAGGTAAACATATAGTGGGTGTGCTACGTATGCAGCCCGTAATCAGTCGCATTGTCTGGTTAAGTTGCACATCTATCTTCTTGGAGTGGACACTGTTTAGCCAAGATGGGCAGCAGTATTCAGCAACGGAGTATGACAGTGCCAGAGCAGTTGATCGTAAAGTTTGAGCTCTGGAACCCCAGGAGGTACCAACAAGCTTCTGAATGATGCTATTACGGGTCTTCACCTTTGCGGCCACGTTCGTGAGGTGTTGTTTGAAGGTCAAGGACCTATCAAGTGTTATCCCAAGGTACTTAGGCATGCTGCAGAACTGCAAAGTTTGTCCTCTGAATTTAACTTCTGGTTTGTAATCAGAGAACCTATTGCGTAAGTGAAATGCGGATATAACAGTTTTCTGATAATTTAGGCGGAGGCACCATTTCTTGAAATATGTGTCCAAGACTTCCAAGTCGGCAGTTAGTGTATTTTCAGTATCGGTGAAGTTGGAGTTTTGGGTTGCCAAACAGATGTCATCAGCATATATGAATTTCCGTGAAGAAGTTTCTTGCAGGTCGTATATGTACAAGCTGAAAAGGAGAGGAGCCAGGACAGATCCTTGGGGTAACCCTTCATTTAATTTGAAGAACTTGCTTCAATCATTGCCAGAGTAAACCTGGAAAAGTATATTGCACAGCATGTTGTTTGTGAGTTTGAGACACGGAATGATGCTCACAAATTTCAGAAGGAGGCCTTCTCGCCACACTGGATCTGGGAAATAGTACAACATTCATGTTTCTCATTTCAATTACAAAAACAAAAACAAAATGCTAGACAAAAGTTTGATGCTGTTCAGTCGGTCAACACGATTGTTCGCAAATGAGCTGGGTTATTCCCTAATCCTCAGTACTGCTCTCACCAGGACCGCGCAAGTAGCCGGTACAATACAATCTGAATTGAGCATTTACAACAACCACATATCCACTCCAAACAATCACCACTTCCAGTATCTTAACACATAGACCACAACTAACAAATATTGACGAGTTGCATGATCTCAACTAATACTGCAACTAAATAAATGTATATATTGTACTTTCAGACATAGATTGTATAGCCTAAGTGTAATGGATCTGATGATGGTCGCTTGACGATCGCAACTGGTCATCTTCTTTTTTCAGGATTAGGGAATAACCCCATCTCATTTGGGTACAATCGTGTTGACCGATTGAAAAGCACCAAACTTACTAAGACAACACTGAAAATGACTTCAATGCTAGAATAATGAAAAATGGGTGTGACCTTAAGTTAGGCATTTGCCTCCAAACCTGCAAACCAGATAAATTACGTACAATATTAGAGGAATGTCCAGGTTCTGAAGACGCGCTAATGCCGTAGGAGGGGATTTGTCATTTGTTTTTCTGATATCCGTTCTTCTATTAACGGTGCCTTCGCGCCTTGACCTACCTGAACCACTTATCAGATGTTTTGGGGTCTGCCATCAAGTATGGCGAACATTCTGCTAGTCAACAGCCTTTCGTCCATTCTAAATAGCTGACCATATAATGTGAGTCTTCGCTTCTTAATGGATTCCAACAGTGGTTCGTTACTTTAATACAATTCCGTGCTTCCTTGCAACCTGTTCTGTACAGCCACGATCTTCAGGCAAATTATCTTCCTAAGGCTCTTTCTCTCCAACTTCTCTGCTCCCCTGAGACCAGGCTTTCTAGTAATTCGGAGGCATTCACTTCCATAGAGACACACCGTATTCTAGTGTTCGAGTTTAGCTTGCATTGAGGTATAAGTTGTGTGTTCTACGAAACACAGCGGCCATTCTATCTCGTCAGCTGTTGTTCGCTTCTCTCGCTGCACAATCTCGCCAAGGTACGATGCCTCGTATTTAGGTGTTGTGATTGCCTTATGAGTGGGACGTGACCGACTTATGAAACAATGAAAGAGTCAATAAGACGTTGCTTGTGAAGCGATTCGGAACAAAGCCGTATGAATTCCACGGCGACATCTCCAGACAGTTATGAAGTCATAAATCGAGCAATAAACAAAACGAGCAGATGCCGAAGCTATTTAAGATGCATACACTTGCTGGAAAAACTCCCGTTGCATATTTTCACACACATGTGTGTTCCGTATGTGCTTTATGATTTGTTTACTGTACAAGCTCTCTGCTTGACTCTTGCCGTCCTCGATCAGTGCCGGGCGCTGGCCAAGGGACGGGAAGATTTACATTTCCACTTTCTAGCTTGTGATCAATATAGTCTGTGTGTTTACAATTCTAGTTTGGGGCTTATCTCTTAAGTAGCAACACGTTACTTGGTGGAGAGAGACTTCGTCATCTTGGCCGACACGCCTGATGATTTGAATGAGTTTTTGAATGGTATGGGCTCCGTCCTGAGGAAAGAATTCATGATGAAAACTAATAAATGTAAAACAAAATATTGGAATGCAGCTGAAATAAATCAGAAACCTCTATGGCGATCAAATTGGCACGCGAAAAACCAAAAGAAGTACGAGACTTCTGTTACTTAGGAAGCAAAATAACCAGTGATGGACGAAGCAAAGAGGATATAAAAAGTAGGTTAGCTCAGGCAAGGAAAGTATTTCTACAGAAAAGGAATCTGTTGACTTCCAATATAGATTTAGGTGTTAGGAAGTCATTTTTGAAAGCCTTTGTCTGGAGCGTGGCGCTCTATGGAAGTGAAACTTGGACTATTGGTGCAGCAGAAAGGAGGAGAATTGAAGCGTTTGAAATGTGGTGATACAGGAGAATGATGAAGATCAGAAGGGTAGATAGGGTTACAAACGAAGAGGTATTGAGACTAGTAGGAGAGCAGATATGTTTTTGGCGACTGCTTTAATGACGAGAAGAGATAGGTTGGTAGGACACATACTAAGACACCCAGGAATACCAAGCTTAGTTATGGAAGGACGGGTCGAGGACAAGAACTGTAGGGGTAGACCAAGGTTAGAATAAGTTAAACAGATTGCCTCGGATGAAGGGTGTGGTAGCTATGTAGAGATGAAACGATTCGCTCAGGACAGGGAGGCATGGAGCGCTGCATCAAACCAGTCAAAAGACTGAAGACTCAAACAACAACAGTCTTGTAGAATAAACACACCGAGTGCCAAAAAAATGCAACACCTAACTTTCTCACTCTTCTCAGATGAGTCGCGGTTCGGCCTAAGATCACCTGATGGAAGAGAGAGACAGAGGTATTCCCCTGGTTACCTTCTCTTCCAGAACACCATTTCATGGAAGATCAGTGCTGGTTTGGGGAGGCTAGAATGGTGCTCTCCCATGTAGTCCCATTTGCTCCTTTTATTGAGGGTTGGATTTCGCATCATGCAAGATAATGCACGCCCCCCATGTTGCTCGTTGTGTGTAGCAGTGGGGATCCAGACTTTGGAGTGGCCTGCCCGGTGTCCAGATATAAACCCCATCGAGGACGTGTGGGATATTACGGGGAAAACTGTAAGAAGACGTGTTCCTGAGTCCATGGCAGAACTTCGAGTGAACAATGGATGAGAATATCACAGGAGGACATTGCAACGCTCATTAGAAGCATGCCTCAGCGACTCCAGGAATACGGAGGAATACGTTCTGAGTATTCAATGTGTGCAGTACCGGGTGAGTTAGCCGTGGTGGTTACGGCATGACTGATGGCAGTCGCTCACATCCGGGAGGCGAGGAGGTTCGAATCCCCCCGCCGGCAACCTTGAAGATGGTCTTCTGTGGTTTCCCATCTTCCTTCCAGGCAAATGCCGGGGTTGGTCCCTAACTATAGGCCACAGCCGCTACCTTCCAACTCCTCGTCCTTACATTCCAACTTCCCTCCTTCCCTCCCCAACGGTACTTGTAGCTCACCCATTGGGTGTCCGTCTCGAAGCAGCTACAAAACTGGCGAGCCGAACATGTCCTCGGACACTCCCGGCACTAAAAGCCATACGCAAAAAAAAAAAATGTGTGCAGTTTATTGAAAGGAATGCAAATAATGAACAGATATTCAATATACAGTGACAAATTTAACGTTGGACACAATTATCCAAAATCTGCATAATGTAGTTAATTATCGTGAAAGGACAGTGAAGAAAAAACTAGTGTCAAAAACTTGTTGAAGTGTTACAAATGATGTCAATAGGCTCAAATGTGTGTAAAAGTATTCTAAGTTCTTTAATAGGAAATAGTAACGATCAAGTACTTGTATTTTATAGCATTTAAATATAAATAATTTACAAAAGGTAGGCCTAAGTGGCATCTCAGTGTTGTTGTTTATCCCGGAGTTTAATGCTTTAGTATGTCACAGCTTTAAGGGGTTGTTAAGATCTGTTTTGTGTTGTACATTTTTATCTGATGAGCAAAACATTGTGTGTTAATGTGTGTACTTCCCGCCCAATGTGTTGGCACTCAAGAGCAATTATGTTAATAAAAATTGGCGGTTTTTGCAACAGCGGCATATTCAAAACCACTCTTAGCTGTTCAAAAATAAAACTTGGGAAGACAGGCCATGTTACTAAGCTCTATTACTATGTACATGATTGGGTAACAGTTATTGTGAAATGCAATAGCGTTACTTATATTACAATTAAGTTATTTTGCGATATACTCCCCACATGTACAATTACTGTGTAAATCATATTAATTACTATTTACGATTGCTATAATGTGCATGCAACATTACAATATAAGTAATTAGCTTTCTTGCTTTGGTTTCAAAGTAAAGCAGGGAGACGGCCAACCCTTCATTCGTCAGCTTTTGCTGATAATTTTTAAAGTTAGAAATTTTCCCTCTTCCTTGCGAGTGGAGAACATTTTCAGACCTATTCCACAAATTATTTCAGTGTGCATAAATAACGATTGTTACAAAAAAAAAAGGGGGAAACATTAAATTACTAGCCGATTCCCGTCCATGGCAGGGTAAAAACGTGTGTAGCCTATCTTGTAGACCGAACATCGTTATTGTTCTAGCCTCAAGAAATAAACTCTGAATCGAAACCGAAAATTGATCAGCGAGAAGCGTGGGGAAGGGTTTGTCAGAACGAGCCACATGTTTTCTGACTGGTCCATACCCTCTCTCACACGAGGATCTATGTTCCTCGCCTCGCTAGTAGACTACACCTTGTTTTGTGAGGATGGGTGTCAAAGCGAGCCACATGTTTTCTGACTGGTCCATACCCTCTCTCACACGAGGATCCATGTTCCTCGCCTCGCTAGTAGACTACACCTTGTTTTGTGAGGATGGGTGTCAAAGCGAGCCACATGTTTTCTGACTGGTCCATACCCTCTCTCACACGAGGATCCATGTTCCTCGCCTCGCTAGTAGACTACACCTTGTTTTGTGAGGATGGGTGTTAGGCTGTCGACTGCTGCCTGCCAGACACACCCCACTGGCCTTGGAGCAAGCAGCTCGAGAAACAACTGAATGGTGCAGGGCGCATTCACAAAACTACACATCCGTGTCCAGTAATTCGCACCAAGTCACGTGGATAGCAATAACTGCCAATTAATTCGGGAACAATTGTCGACAAAACAGAACAAGTATCTGTATATAATCTGGCTGTTTTTATTTCAACAGGCACTCGTCGAGTAGATGTCTCGAGATGGGAATCGAACCTCACCTAATGGGGGACAATGAAACAACAACAAGAATGGCCTCGAAGTGAAGTGTTATCAATCATTGCGTGATTAACACACAGCATTCTCCAGGCGCAATTAACGGAGTTAATAGCCAGTATATTGACATTAAACAGCTAATAAGATATAATGAGCGGAGGAAAATTAGCTTGAAATATCGCCAACCAGTTATTGTGAAGCTGATCGCTCGCACGCCCTAAACCGTTAGCGGAGTTCCAGAAAGTTGATACAAGTCTCCAGTCACTGCAGAGCAACTCGGAACAAATCATGGTCAATACTTAGCAGGTCTGAAGCATCGTCAATATCTTTGATTTTCTTGCCGCCTTCCTCCAATAATCCATATGTGTTCTGTTTGATTGCTGTCCGTTTAACGTCCAAGTTTCTGCTCCATAACAAAATACTTTGTACCAATGAACTGTAAATAAGTTTCTTAGTGTTGTTTAAAATATTTCTGCTCCATAAAACGGAATTTAATGCTCCAATTGTTCTCCTAGCTTCACTTCAGATGATCTTGTTGAACCCAAGTGTAGTGGCTGTTTCTCACCACCATTTAGATCTAATGTAAGGTATTCCGTTCACACTCCCTCTCTGCCCTGACAATAATTCTAAACTTTCTGTTCTCAGGGCTGGAAGGAGACATACAGTATCTCACTGAAGAGGTGGGTTCGATTCCCCCCTCAACAAAGATAGAAGTGGTTTTCGGTGGCTCCCCATTTCTATTCCAAGCAAATGCCGGGGACTAAATATCAATTCATGGTGTCCACAGAATTTTCAATGTCAATTTTCCTGACTTTTACTGACCATTTTTCAACAAAATTCCTGACTCGCGAAGTCATCGTAACATCGGAAAAAAAGTTTATTGAGCAAATTTAGATATCTTTCTTATTTGCAGCCTCCACCACCCCCACATCTGCCCATTATTCATTTAAAATACAAAATAAATTATAATGCAATAATACATAAATCAAAGTACTTAATAACCTAAACTATAGTGATGGGGTCGCCACATCCCTACGCCAACGCCACACAAAATAGGTAAAAGAGGTTTGTACTATGATGTACAGTAAAAATGGAAACTTACCATAATGTCCAGTGAGTTATTGATTTGTATCTTCAGAGATTAGTTGAACTAGTAACATCAAAATATGGCTGTAAAACACAAAATACTGGATGGTTAATATAACATTCCTGACTTTCTAATACTTTTTGACATTTTTTTCCTGACACACGCCACTTTTTCACACTTTTTCCTGACTTTTCCTGACCAAAAACAAAATTCCTGACTTTTCCTGCCTGTGGACACCATGCACCAAAACGGAAAACGTTAATAATAATAATAATAATAACAATAATAAAAATATTGGTTTTACGTCCCTTAACTACTCAGGCTTTTAAAGACGCCAGGGTGTTAAAATTTTACCGCGAAAGGGATCCTTAACGTGCCAGTTAATCTAGTGACACGGATCCCTCGCATTTGCGCACCCTCAAATGCCAGCTGACTGCGGCCTGCAACGTTGGGCACAGCAGGCAAGAACGTTACCGCTGAGCCACCCAGCCAGACCGCTGATATGACCCAAGGAACTCTGAACCCACACTTAGCAGGTCTAAAGTAACGGCGATTGGAAACTTGGCAATTCAGAACGGATTGCAATTCGCGAAAAACGTAGCGCAGCGGTGACTTTCTTGTAAGCTGGGCGTAAGGTTGCGGGGTCGAACTTGAGGGTGCTTGAGCTTAATTGCGAGAGAGCTGTGCCAATCAGGGGCTTGGACATCGTAGTAATTTCAGCCCCGTGTACTTGTCATTGTGACTATGATTGGAAAGGAGGTGACCGGAGTAGAAATGGGAAAACACAGAAAACCACTTCTAGCATTGTTGAGGTGGGAATCGAACCCAGCTCTCTTCAGTGAGAGATGCCTCTTCAGAACAGAAAGTTTAGAATCGATAGGAACAAGAGTGTCAACACCTAAGACACACCACGTAACATTAACACCGGCGAGTATCGACCGCACCGCTGTTACGAGACCCTCAAAGAGACTAGCTAATGGAGACAGAGTCATAAAATCCCGAGTTCAATTAAAACTGCAGAAAATGGCTGCAACATATAATATTCAACAGGCATGCACTATTTATGAGCCGGTACTAATTACACTTTTCTAGAAATACCTCATTCATTACGCAACTGGGACCGGGGCCTTCCAGCAACAAGTCGTGGGTTCATTACCAGACTACGCAATCATGGATTATGAAACTTCCTATGAACTTATCCAATAATCACCGGGTAACTTGAAACAATTTCCTAATATGTTCCTGAAATGTATCCTAGTGTGGTATGACAGAAGTCACATTTTCTTCATTTTGAACGAGAGCAGTCCTATTAGCCTAGTTACAATTAATATTGTTTATACATAACACAGCTTTGGGACTATTGGGTCGAGAGACACTTTAAAAACCGACGTTTTAAGACAAATGCCGGTTCCTTTATCAAGAAAGAAAGAAAGAAAGAAAGAGTAAACAATGGCATAGCCTCCATAGATAAATGGTATAAGATAGGAAGCCAGTTACTCCATGACTTCCTGAGACCAACTATAGAGAGCGGCCATGATAACCATCACCTCTAAAGTTGCATGCTTGTTAACTTATCTCAACCAAATGATTATAGAACACTATTCACATCTCAGTTAAAATTCCAAGTTCTACTACGTTTACTAACTTAGGAAGACAATCACTGAAAATTGGATCATCATAACACTCACCAGTTATTCGATATTTATGAAATTATACGATTTGAATAGCCTACTCATTCCTTTGATTTACTGTTCCTGAAATCCATCCAAATGATAAAGGAAATACCTCAGAATGTTAAAATGACATGAAACAGGCGTCACAGCGGCCAAAATGTGAAGTCGACAGCAATATTATGGAGCATATTTTCTATAGCAAAAGTATCTGCAAATCGCACACTTCGTACATTTCTTTAAGTCATTTTTTAAAGAAATTAAAGATATTTATGTAATTGGAGTGCAATTCGTCACTGCTAATGTGTATTCTCTTTCATTTGAATGCTCATTTGTCACGATCAGTCGCTTGTGAGCGCCGCAGGAGGGATCTATACTACTGGAATAATATATATGATGATTAGACTTATGGCCGTTCACAAATAATATTCCAATAATGAAGAGCTTTGAAGCCATTGTCTATTGCAACTTTTCAATCAACACAATAGAATCCAAATTACAGGGACATGCCAAAAACAATGTGTAAAAAGTTACATGTGATTACAAAAATAGCAAACTTGGTTATGGAAGGAAGGATCGAGGACAAGAACTGTAGGGGTAGACCAAGGTCAGAATATGTTAACGGATTGCCTTGGGTGTAACGTGTAGTATCTATGTAGAGATGAAACGATTAGCTCAGGACAGGGAGGCATGGAGACTCAAACTACAAAACTACAAGTTTCGCTCACTTGAGGAGCGAACCCTCTTTTGTAACAAATGTTTTTTAATTACATGTACTTTCCTTCAGATTGTTTTTCGCTTTTCCCAGTAATTATGGTTGTTGACCGATTGAAAAGATTCAATATCGACACATCTTGCAGTGGCCGAGACTTTGTTGCTGGAGTATTGAACTCGATAGTACCGTACCATATTTCAATGCTACATTTCCACTAAAACTACCATGTTATGTCACAACTTGACGGATTACCAATGGTGCTTACGAAAATCCACAGCCTGCTTCCAGTCGACCGACCGGGTCAGGGAATGGAATGAATGAAGCCCCCATCTAGCGGCGAGGATATGAACTGTGCCGGCTGCCGAGGCCTGACGCACTCCTCTGGGGCAACGATTAAATGAATGACAGATGAAATGAAATGATAATGGAGAGTGTTGCTGGAATGAAATTGTGACAGAGAAAACCGGAGTACCGGGAGAAAAACCTGTCTGCCTCCGCTTCGTCCAGCACAAATCTCACATGTAGTGACCGGGATTTGAACCACGGACCCAGCGGTGAAAGGCCGGCGTGCTGCCGCCTAAGCCACGGAAGCCCAACGGTGCTTAATAAGATTTATAAGTTAATTTTTCAATTTACCAAAAGTTGATTTTTTACTCATGTCCTTTCATAAATAAGCGATTCACGCACTGTATAGTATCGATATGGAACAATTTATTGTTTTTGTTTTAAGGGGGCGGAACGGCGAGGTCATCTGCCCCTAAATATGGAACAATTTATTTCGCCTTAAAATAGTCTATGGTTCTTGAAAATAAGATCAGATGAAATCGCCAAATTTGACGTCTAATAATCCACAAATTCTTTACAAACGCCCATATTTTCCTTTTCTTAAAACTTGTCGTGAAATGCCCCAATATCCACTAGATTTAGCGATAACGGTTAGCGGTGCTGGCCATGAGATCATGTCTGCTGCACGTCTAGATTACTGAAGGTCGCGCCAAGCACTTCGTTACTATTCATGTTCCTCATGTTGACATGTGCTTCCCTCTCACCGCGGAGAACCCACAAACATTTCACTAGGATTGCACATGTAAGGGAGGCTCCGCAATGTTGATGGTAAACAACATAAATTAAGGGAATGGTGTCGAATAAATAACATAGAAATTAAATTACTACACATTTGAGACATAAATTCAGTTCTTATAATTTCATCTCGTGTGAGTTGTGTGAATCTTCCACCCTACTTAAAATAACACATTAGATGAAATTTAAATTTAGTAACCTTTTAGGGATTTTTGGTTGAGTCTAGTGGTACTAGAACCAGGGCGAATGCAACTTGTCTAACTCCACAATAAGGTATGATTAGTTTAATAATATGCCACTACGGCAGCACCGAATTACTTCACAAACAACTTCTCGCCATTTTACCACTAGTTAGTAGCATTTGTCATTTCGAAATTGATAGCCAAGGGACCTTAAAACAGTTGACGTGGTGAGATCAACTCGTTTCTTGCGCTGCATAAATATTTCAAGCATTGCGGGATTAGCCGTAACTTACCGCGGAGTTAGCAAAGTATCCTCCCGCCTAAGGAAAGTAAATAAGTGAGCATTCATCAGAAGCGTAGGGACAGAGGCCATTCCAAAAAACTTACAAATGAAGATAGCGAAGTTGTACTTTCATCCGCCAGGTGGTACACAGTTATTGTTGTTTTAAGGGACGGAACAGCCAAGTCATCTGCCCCTACACGCTATGACGTTAAGTCTTAGTATACCGTGCAATGGTGGTCTAGGGTCTAGCATGATTGACATTTGACGAAGTTATCAAGTTCGTATCCCACTTCAGTACTTTCTGTTTGTTTTTGGCCTGCCAAGTTCTGTTTCATATTTATGCTTGGTTATTATTGCATCCTATTTAATTATAATATACACAATTTCTGCACGCGTTTTTTATATTAGGAATCATTTATGTATCCTTGGTTCACTACAGCCAATCAATAAAGCCCAAGGACCAACATTGGAAAATAGATGAAGCTTTTTCCACAGACCAGTCTTTTTAGCTTTTTCAAGAGTGAAATCATTCAACAAACTAACAGATTTCCCTGATATATATATATATATATATATATATATATATTTTTTTTCAGGATAAATAAGAAAATTCGTGAATGACAGTAGCGGCCATAATAAATATATAAAACAGAGTTCATTTCAAAAAGTGCCCGAACAGTAAAGAGTTGCACGAACAATAAAGAGTTGCACGAACAGTAAACAGTAAAGAGTTGCCCGAACAGTAAAGCGTTGCCCGAACAGTGAAGATTTGCACGAAAAGACAAACAGAAAAATTGATTTTTCTATATTTTGCCAGTTTCTAAAATGTTCATTCAGAAATCTACATTCTGCACATTGCACATTTATATACAAACACACAGTTTGCACAGGTAATTTGTGTGCTCAATCTCGCAAGAAATTAGAGCTTACTGATTTAATGTCAGTCATCACCAGAATGATTAAATTCCAATTATTCAAGGTAAAACTAAAATTCCCTGAGTGTCATCAAATACCCTGATAATTCCCTGAATTTCCCCGTTTTCCAGGGAAGTACACACCCTGAATAACTGTTATCCCTGCCCAATTTAATTCATAGGACAAAGCTTTATTCAATATTTTATTTGTATTTAAATTAATTCTAATAATTATTAATGTTAATTTTATTTTGGTTTTATAATCTTAAGTTTTATTTGTTAAATGAATTGAATCGGTCGGAGCTGAAAAGCATTGAGTCAAAAATGGTCATTTTTTAAAACAATTAGTATTGTGAAGTGTTGACCACGTTTATTATCTCCAGCTATTGCTTCAAACAAGACTATGAAGTGCGATCAGAGGAGAAAAGCATTCAATGACTTGCTACCTTCCAGCGCCGTATTCCATACGTAATGTTGGCCGCACTGCAAGATTCCCGCGTGTTACAGTGCTATTGTAAATTACATTTGTAGAGGGTTTAGGTGGTTTTTAGCTTACAAATCCACTTGATAATAAAATATCATGAGAAACAATCATTCTGGAAGGCTTCATGCTGCACTAAACTGACCACGGAGCTGAAAGGCATTAAGTCACGTTTACAAAATTGATTTGAAAAATATGTTTATTAAATTAAAATTGCCATTCCGCTAACACAAATATAACCTGAATAGTGTGTTTGTTAAGTGCTGTTTCATCTGTCTCCTGAAAAGTAGTGAACTGAAAACTGACTTAATACTTTTCAGCTTCGGCCGATTCAACTGTTACAATGATTTTAATTCTACTTTCTACACTTGTAATTCTAATTGGTATATTTATTGGCTTAATGTTTATTTTTATATTTACAGCAGCTGGTTTCTGTATCTCACACTATTATTATTCTAACCTGAGTGAATAAACTCAGGAGCGCGAGCAAGCTGTTCGCTGGGCGGGACATGGTAGGGCCTACTACTGAAGTAACACTTAATGTAACAGCAAACAGCAACAGTCTAGTTTCTGCGAGAAAGAGCAACGCTTTATACTGTATATTAGTATGGATTGATCATTCAAAGTTTGAAATTTTAACTTTAAGTCTAGGCATATTCATTTTTATTTAACTTTTAATTTAGATATTTTTCTCTGTTTTTAAATAATGTTATCCATCATTTTAGTTCAAAGTGACAAAGACTACTTGGTTTTTAGAAACCTGACTTCGTTCAAATAACAATGAAAGATAGCCTAATGATAATGAGTTGACCGACTGAAAAGCGATTCTAGGCCTACAGTAAGAATACAGAGCTTGTTGCTCTCAACTGAACAGCAGATAGGCCGGTGCCAGGCACGCGTCGCGACTACACTTTTATAACACCGCGATGTCGCCCCTTGGGTGAACGATACGGCACGCCCCTAGCTTCCGTCTCGCAATACTTCATTCTCAATGGCCTCCACACTTCATAGTCCACAGATTTATTACTCAAATACTGCCATAGTTTCCTTATCTGTCTAAACCGTCCCCAAACAAAACAACCAGACAGCCCTTCCGCACGCCAACAACTGACACAATAATCGGGCTAGTGTGAAAAATCGTAGCTTTTATAAGGCCCAGTCACGGCTACGGTGAAGAGAGCCAACAGCTTCTAAACCTGAGATGGACACGAATAAGTTCCCGCTGATATCACTAACAACATTACTGAGGAGCGTTGTTCACCAACATTTCCATAACAGCACATTTTAACATTACTGATGTCTTATTTTAATTCATTTGTAAGGTATTCTCATTGCAATTATTATTATTATTTTATTATTAATCACGTAGTTTCGTTCGAGACAGCATTACAGTGAACCTTCTCTCCGATATCTGCAATAAACCAATTCTACATTGCGGTCGAATTCAAACACAAAATTCAATTTCAGAAACGAATTAGGGCATCGTTACTTCAAATCAAATGAAATTATGATACAACACCGGTATCGACTTTCCTCTTCTTCATGCTTATTGTAACCTACTTATTAAAATAACTTTCGGTTTTGAATAAAATTCGTATTGAAACAAAAAGAAAGGAGCGAATAAGTGCATATTCACGCTGATGTTCACATGCAGTTTGCTCAAATAGTAGCAATTCCATTCCTTGTCCGCTAAACTGAAAGTACACGCTCAGAACAAACAAGCGTAGTACTGCATTAAGGTACGAACATCAGAAACTCATCAAATAGCACTTGAAATGGCGCGCGTGACTTGGATACATCCTTTACACGCTGAAAAATGTTCAGATACTCGTTGATGTGCGGTAATGTTACAAGCATGAAGTAAACAGCATAATTACACAACAATTTGAAAATCTCGTGAGTTGACTGTTAAAAAAAAGTTTTTTCAAGTCTTCCAACTTAAAAACTTTTGTGTTACCTTATTGATAATCTATCCTTATACATAAAACTCAATGTTAGGGGATAGTTTGTAAGTATGTTCCCTATGACTTCATATACAGTGAAACCTCTCTAAAAGACCACCCCTATTAAAATACCACCCCTCTTAAAGACCGATTTTTCTTGGAACCGATTTAAAACCTCATAAGGTCAATGTATTTGTTACCTCTATTTAAGGACCACCCCTCTCCCCGACCAAAGACCAGGCATTTTCTCAGTCTGGCCTCTTTCAAAAGACCACTTCTCGTCTGTCTTCATATTGGAGATGGTGATGAGGGTGATGATGTAAACAATGGTTCTGTTGGCACAGGACTGAATCAGCATACAATGTCATTAGAAAAAGTGTTATGTAACGTATAAAAAACACAAAAATGGCTCTCCTAGAAGATTGTTCGAACCCAGAACAAATTAATGGACTTTCGAACTCACTCAGCGATATTCTAGATAGTGAAATTGTTTAAAAAAAAGAGATGTGCTAATCTGAAACAGAGATCAATTCGTGAGCTTTTTAAATGAGAGAGCTCAGAAAAAATAACTAATTGTAATTAATTTGTACTAAATGTGAACCAATGCAGATAAATTGTAATCAATTATGTGTTCCAACTGTACTTTATTAATAATGCAGTATAAAATTATTTTTAATGTCTACCCCTATTAAGAGACCACCCCTCTAAAAGACCAGTTTTCCATGGAACCGTCACATCTCTTAATAGAGGTTTCACTATTGACGTCAGAAAAGTTGGTTGGCGCAGCCACGCGGCAGAATGTTGAAGCTGTAACATTGTGACTGGTGAGATTTATTTAGATGGTGAAGCATTGACGTCGTGATGGAAACAGAAAGAAATTTGTCAAATTCGAGGAGGTACTGCTCTGTATACGGTTGCAAATCGTATAAAACGGCTACGAAATATCTTCACTACTTTCCTGTACAAAAAGTTCAGAGAGAAAGATGGGCTTCGGCGCTGTCAATTGGAAAACGTGTTGCATGTTACATGGCAGTGTGCAGTCTGCATTTTTGTGAAGACGACTTCTTTCCACCGGTACTGATGATTATTGATAGTTATTGTCTCTAACTTGTATTCATATGGATTTAGCTACATCAAAAATACTGATAAACTTATAGCCTATTACTTCTGTGCCGTACAAAGAATGTAATCCGCTCTTCGTAAACTTATTTTAGGGGTTCTTCCGATTGACAATAGCCGAATGATTAGAAAACTTAAGAAAAATGCTGTTCCTAGCCTTAATTTGCCAGAGAACTTATATTCTTGCCTTTGAACAGCAAGTATGTAGGTCATTGAAGTATGATTTGGCTTAAATTGTGTTTTTGGCTATGATCTCCCTACTGTTGAATTTAGTTAATTAAAATGTAAAATCTTAGTTTTAAGTACCGTTTTGGTGACCCATCATCCCAGGCAGGCCGGCAACACCTATACTACTCAGGCAGATAGGTCACTTAGCCGTAATTTTGAAGTTATAGTGATGTTAAGTATACATATGCGGTAATGTAGCAGGAGACCGGATCGGCCTAGGCTATTCTAACTTTAATTAGTTCCCATTTCAGGGTTTTACAGTTTTGAGTGCGAATAGTTGGTTTGAAAGTTGTACAACAGTAAGGAGAGTATGTTTTGTATAGGTTTTAATTGGTATTATGGTTTATGTCGAGCTGAGGAGTGAATTTGGTTTGGCTTAAAGTGTAGTTTTTGATCTGTTCCGTTTGCTTATGACAAGTTCAAATGGAGACTCCAGTTTTGTTAAATATCTGTATTTAAAATATTTAATTAAATATATTGATTAAGAGGATGTCTCCTTTTTAACTTGCCTGTGGCAAGAGATTAATAAATTAACATTCTTGCCATTGAACAGCAGGTATGTAGGTCAATATTTGCAATATTGAAGTATGATTTGAGCATCCCAAGTAACGCTTCTTTGAACCCAAAACATTCATGCAAATTCAGGGTTGCTTGATTCAATTTATTATCAAGGAGTCGTCCTTTGTGTTATGTGAGATACCGTATATATATTGTGAAATTAATTTTAAAAAATCGATACCGCTAGGCTCCCAAGTACAGGCTTCATATATGTAACAGCAGACAGTAAATTAACTATCTACATGTGGGTAATATTTTTAACTGGTAGTAATTAGGCACTGCATTTAAATTGATTATAAAAATATTTCTATCAATGAAAGGAAATATGTAGTATTTTGCCATCATAAATTTGAAGCCATAACAAACGCACACCCAATTACTTCACGTCACTATATCGCCGCCATATTGCAAACAGCTGACCGTAAGCTCCTCCCCCGTTTCGGACGTCAATACCATTCATCAGATTGCGATGAAATTTGGGTGAGTTGCTGTATGCATTCCAGGGGAGGTTTCTGGCTACAAATTATTTATGCAACACAAAAGGGTGAGGGACTTAACAGGAAGCCTTAAATCCCACGGTAACCCAATTGCACAATATGTATAGGCTACTTATGACACCGCAATGCATAAGGACCAGACAGAAAAACAAAGGCCCTTCAGTTTCTTGGGTTGCCTGCGTGGCTCAGCGGTAACGTTCTCGCCTGCTGTGACCAAGATTGCAGGATCGAATCCTGGCGAAGCCGTGTCAGTAGATTTACTGGCACGTTAAAATTCCGTCACCCCGGCGTCTCTAAAAGCCGCAGTTGTTAAAAGGGACGTAAAACCAATAACATTATAATTACTGTATCTTAATTTCTTTCTGTCTTAGATTGGCATCGCAACGCATTGCATGCCGGGTACGGCTAGTTTACGATAAAAATTGCAGACCAATAAGCGAAAGTCGCAAAGCTGCCCACGTTTCAACTTGAACCTGATAAAATTACGACATAAACATAATATATTTTTCAATAGTTTCCATGACTGTAAGGAACACAAAGAGCACGAAGGAGGCGAGACACGATGTATGTACGTGCAGTCACTTCCCACGGAATACAATATTCTCGTGCGCCACTAGTTATTTATTAAAATGTGAGAATGCTGTCATCTCATGCACCTAACTTTCAAGTAACAGTGTCATGGTGCCTTCGAAACATAAATGGGAACAGTGATTCAAACCAACAAGAAGAACTTTTTATATAAATCAACATTCCGTGAAACATTTTACAATCATTTCGAGGTTATACGATACAAATTTAAAAAAAATACACGCTTACCCAAACTACAAGATAAAAATAAAATATAGCCTACTTCCCACATTGTTTAAATTTAATCAAGACTGCACGGTTAAAATATTGAAATGTAAATTCTTCTCAATCGGACAACACCATTGTGCCAAAATTCCCTACACCTCAAAGATATACATCTCATGTAATTTAAAGTAAGCATTTCCAAAGTTTAGAACATAACATGCAGATATTTAGATTTTTGTAGAAGGAATTCCAAGCAGCTTTTCACATTACTGTTGTTGCTTCGAAGATAGGCTTGGGACATATTTGGTCATCATCCTTGCATGTACACTAGGACATGATGGGTTCGATACCCAGTTAGTGCATGTAGGATTTCCGAGGTGAAATGTCACATCCACTGGCTCGGAATCCATGGAAAAAGGAGGTCCCGTGGATCGAGATTACCGGTCACGTGAAAGTATTCTTGATGTCATAGATTTATGGCATGTTAAAGATCTTTCCACTAATTACACCTGTGTGAAACTAAATTGGATAGGTTAAGAATGTAAACAACGCTCTTAGGTTGCTACGTTCGTTGCCAAGAGCCGACTGCGGTGGCGTCTAGTAGCTAGTTCTGAACTAGGCCTAGTAGTCGTTGACGGTGGCGTTTGGCGGCAAAAGTAGGAACTATTTGAAAATTCAAAGTTGCAGTCTCTACTTGAATTAAAAAACAGATACACACACTAATACAGTCATCACAATTAACACCGGTTATCAGACAGATTCTACACACACCCAAAGTACACGGGGCTACATGACCGCGTTGTCGCAGCCCCTAAACTAAGGAACCAACCAACCAACCAAAGTATTCTTGGCTGTCACCCTGGAGCGTCTCTGGTCTGAGGGTTGGAGCGGGGCGAGACAAAGATAAAAGTGGCTTTTCATGGTTTCACCACATTTACTCCAAGAAAAGGCCAGGACGATCCCTAACTAAAGGCCGCCTCCTTCCCAATATTCACCTCAATTACAAATATACACACACTTCTACAACACATACACACACCCAAGTACACAGGGTTGAAACGACCACGAAATCCAAGCCCCTAAAAAAATTAAAGTTGAATTCCTCCGCCAAACAGTGAAACGGGTGCCTTGGTTATACTACAAGCTGTACCCGGAATGCGTTGCAATGCCAATCAAAAAAAAGTGTTGGCATTGTAATTTTGTTTCTTGAAGTGCTTTTGGATACACAATATTTTCTTCAATTTCCGTTAACTACCTCTAAGCTATCGTAAAATGGATTTACTAATTTATAAGCATTTGTGGGACCGTGCACAACAACTCACCAATGTTTCATCGCAATCGGATGAATGGTATATGAACGCAGATGGAACTTTCAAACGCTTCGCGCGCCGTCTCTCATTTGTCGAAATTACTCGTGCGCTACCTATTATAAAATGGAATTACTAAATTAGTAACGTTCCCTGCAGTGTAAACAATAACTCACTCAACTTTCATCGAAATCGGATGAATGGTATATGAACTCATACGGCATTTTATTTATAAGATTCGCGCGCCGCCATTCATTTGTTGAATCTACCCGTGCGCTACTTATTGTACAATGGATTTACTCAGTCAGAGACCTTTCCATGCAGTGTGCACAACAACTCACCCAAATTTCATCGCTACCGGACGAATGGTATATGAACGCGTACTTTGTTGAAACGATTCGCGTGCCGTCGCTCACGTGTTGAATCTACTCGTGCGCTGCATATTGTAAAATTGATTTACTAAGCCAGATACCTTCCTTGGAGTGTACTCAACATCTCACTCTATTTTCATCGCTATCGGACGAATGGTATATGAACGCATACGGGACTGTGTTGAAACGATTCGCGCGTCATCGCTCATTTATTGAATCTACTCGTGCGCTACCTATTGTAAAGTGGATTTACTAAGCCAGAAACCTTTCTTAGAGTGTACTCAATATCTCATCCAAGATTCCTCGCTTTTGGACGAACGGTATATGAACGCATACGGGACTTCGTTGAAACGCTTCGCGCGTCGTCGCTCATTTGTTGAATCTACTCGTGCGCTACCTATTGTAAAATGGATTTACTGAGCCAGAAACCTTCCCTGGAGTGTACTCAACATCTCAACCAAGTTTCATCGCAATCGGATGAATGGTGTATGAATGCATAAGGGACCATTTTGAAGCGATTCGCGCATCGTCGACTCATTTGTTGAATCTACTAGTGCGCTACCTATTGTAAAATAGTTTTACTATGACAGAAACCTTTCCTGGAGTGTACTCAACATATCACCCATGTTTCATCGCAATCGGATGAATGGTATATGAACGCATAACGGACTTTGTTGAAACGCTTCGCGCGTCGTCGCTCATTTGTTGAATCTACTCGTGCGCTACCTATTGTAAAATGGATTTACTAAACCAGAAACTTTCCTTGAAGTGTACTGAACATCTCACCCAAGTTTCATCGCAATCGGATGAGTGGTATATGAATGCATAGGAGACATACACACACATAACCCACATACTATCTCGTAACATTGATTTTTATATAGAGAGATTTATTTCACGTACACTTGTTGCCATGGTAACCATAAAGGAGTCCTAGATGACGCACACTTGTTGTCTTGGGAACCATATAGGAGTCCTATGTGACCCATATTTGATGCCATGGTAACCATATAGAAGACCTAGATGACGCACACTTGTTGCCATGGTAACCATATAGGAGACCTAGACGACGCACACTTGTTGCCTTGGTAACCATATAGGAGGCCTAGATGACGCACACTTGTTGCCTTGGTAACCATATAGGAGGCCTAGATGACGCACATTTGTTGAATTGGTAACCATATAGGAGGCCTAGATGACGCACATTTGTTGCCATGGTAACCATATAGGAGGCCTAGATGACGCACACTTGTTGCCATGGTAACCATACAGGAGGGCTAGATGACGCACACTTGTTGCCATGGTAACTATATAAGAGACTTAGATGACGCACATTTGTTGCCATGGTAACCATATAGGAGGCCTACATGACGCACACTTGTTGCCATGGTAACCATATAGGAGGCCTAGATGACAAACACTTGTTGCCATGGTAACCATATAGCAGACCTAGATGACGCACACTTGTTGCCATGGTAACCATATAGGAGACCTAGATGACGCACACTTGTTGCCTTGGTAACCATATAGGAGACCTAGATGACGCACACTTGTTGCCTTGGTAACCATATAGGAGACCTAGATGACGCACACTTGTTGCCATGGTAACCATATAGAAGACCTAGATGACGCACACTTGTTGCCATGGTAACCATATAGGAGGCCTAGATGACGCACACTTGCTGCCATGGTAACCATATAGGAGGCCTAGATGACGCACACTTGTTGCCATGGTAACCATATAAGAGTCCTAGATGACGCACACTTGTTGCCTTGGTAACCATATAGGTGGCCTAGATGACGCACACTTGTTGCCATGGTAACCATATAAGAGTCCTAGATGACGCACACCTGTTGCCATGGTAACCATATAGGAGGCCTAAATGACGCACACTTGTTGCCATGGTAAGCATATAAGAGTCCTAGATGACGCACACTTGTTGCCTTGGTAACCATATAGGAGACCTAGATGACGCACACTTGTTACCTTGGTAACCATACAGGAGGCCTAGATGACGCACACTTGTTGCTATGGTAACCATACAGGATTCCTAGACGACGCACACTTGTTGCCATGGTAACCATATAGGAGGCCTAGATGACGCACACTTGTTGCCATGGTAACCATAAAGGAGGCCTAGATGACGCACACTTGTTGCCATGGTAACCATACAGGAGTCCTAGATGACGCACACTTGTTGCCATGGTAACCATACAGGAGTCCTAGATGCCGCACATTTGTTGCCATGGTAACCATATAGGAGGCCTAGATGACGCACACTTGTTGCCATGGTAACCATATAGGAGTCCTAGATGACGCACACTTGTTGCCATGGTAACCATATAGGAGGCCTAGATGACGCACACTTGTTGCCATGGTAACCATATAGGAGGCCTAGATGACGCACACTTGTTGCCTTGGTAACCATATAGGAGGCCTAGATGACGCACACTTGTTGCCTTGGTAACCATATAGGAGTCCTAGATGACGCACACTTGTTACCTTGGTAACCATATAGGAGTCCTAGATGACGCACACGTGTTGCCATGGTAACCATATAGGAGTCCAAGGTGACCCATATTTGTTGCCATGGTAACCATATAGGAGGCCTAGATGACGCACACCTGTTGCCTTGGTAACCATATAGGAGGCCTAGATGGCGCACACTTGTTGCCTTGGTAACCATATAGGAGACCTAGATGACGCACACTTTGTTGCCATGGTAACCATATAGGAGACCTAGATGACGCACACTTGTTACCTTGGTAACCATATAGGAGTCCTAGATGACGCACACTTGCTGCCATGGTAACCATATAGGAGGCCTAGATGACGCACACCTGTTGCCTTGGTAACCATATAGGAGGCCTAGATGACGCACACTTGTTGCCTTGGTAACCATATAGGAGACCTAGATGACGCACACTTGTTGCCATGGTAACCATATAGGAGACCTAGATGACGCACACTTGTTGCCTTGGTAACCATATAGGAGTCCTAGATGACGCACACTTGTTACCTTGGTAACCATATAGGAGTCCTAGATGACGCACACTTGTTGCCTTGGTAACCATATAGGAGTCCTAGATGACACACACTTGTTGCATTGGTAACCATATAGGAGACCTCGGTGACGCACACTTGTTGCCTTGGTAACCATATAGGAGTCCTAGATGACGCACACTTGTTAACCATATAGGAGTCCTAGATGACGCACACTTGTTGCCATGGTAACCATATAGGAGGCCAGGATGACGCACACCTGTTGCCTCGGTAACCATATAGGAGGCCTAGATGACGCACAGCTGTTGCCTTGGTAACCATATAGGAGGCCTAGATGACGCACAGTTGTTGCCTTGGTAACCATATAGGAGTCCTAGATGACGCACACTTGTTGCCTTGGTAACCATATAGGAGGCCTTGATGACGCACAGTTGTTGGCTTGGTAACCATATAGGAGTCCTAGATGACGCACACTTGTTGCCTTGGTAACCATATAGGAGGCCTAGATGACGCACAGGTGTTGCCTTGGTAACCATATAGGAGGCCTAGATGACGTACATTTGTTGCCTTGGTAACCATATAGGAGACCTAGATGACGCACACTTGTTGCCTTTGTAACCATATAGGAGTCCTAGATGACGCACACTTGATAACCATATAGGAGTCCTAGATGACGCACACTTGTTGCCATGGTAACCATATAGGAGGCCTAGATGACGCACACTTGTTGCCTTGGTAACCATATAGGAGGCCTAGATGACGCACACTTGTTGCCTTGGTAACCATATAGGAGGCCTAGATGACGCACAGTTGTTGCCTTGGTAACCATATAGGAGGCCTAGATGACGCACATTTGTTGCCTTGGTAACCATATAGGGGACCTAGATGACTCACACTTGTTGCCATGGTAACCATATAGGAGTCCTAGATGACGCACACTTGTTGCCTTGGTAACCATATAGGAGACCTAGATGACGCACCCTTGTTGCCTTGGTAACCATATAGGAGGTCTAGATGACGCACACTTGTTGCCATGGTAACCATATAGGAGTCCTAGATGACGCACACTTGTTGCCTTGGTAACCATATAGGAGACCTAGATGACGCACCCTTGTTGCCTTGGTAACCATATAGGAGGTCTAGATGACGCACACTTGTTGCCATGGTAACCATATAGGAGGCCTAGATGACGCACACTTGTTGCCATGGTAACCATATAGGAGACCTAGATGACGCACACTTGTTGCCATGGTAACCATATAGGAGTCCTAGATGACCCTATTTGTTGCCAAGGGAACCATTGTCCACGCTGATCACAGATGGATCCCCAGCACTACAGTAAATCATATCAGGGATGTAAAGGGTCGTGTATTCCAATACGATGCTAGTATTAGACGAGTATCCTAGTACACAGAAAACATACAGAACAAATGATATACCGTACCATATTTTTCCGTAAGTACATTTTTTCCAACCTATGCAAGGAATGGACTTGTTTTCGAACGTTAGCCGAGATAGCACTAAGAGGGTGAACGACTCAGGTCTTAATCGTAAGCGTAATTCCATTTGTCACATAGAGATGGCATAAAAACCAGTCACGCTCGGTTTAACTTTAAACTTTGTTACATTCAGTGAACGCCAATAGTATGTATATGCTAAAGGACTGTGTGGCAACACGGTCACAGTACATCCATCAAGCAAGTGTCGCTAAGTTGCCGGTTCATAATTACCGAGGTGCGCAGGAATCCTGTTCTGTCCTTAATAAATTCTCTCGGAATGGGATCAGGTCCGTGTTAATCACAGCCTTCAAGGTGACTGATGCTTTGCCAATACTTGCGATGGAGAAATTATGCAGCCGTGTCCAACCGCCATATATCTAACACGGTACGGTGGCCATTCTTGTTTTACGGGGTGAAACATCGAAGTTATCTGTCACTCGCAATACTACAGTTTTGGATTGTTTTAAAATGTTTAAGATAACTGCCCATATGAAAATACGTGTAATAAAAATACAATTAATAAGAAACTGATGTGTTCCGTGACTTAAACAACTTGTCCTTGAAATCGAATTTTTATTTTTAGAATATATTTTGTTTATTATTATAATTATTGGTTCTTGTGTTTGTTTTGTTTTAATATTACGTAGTTTTAGATTTAGACATCTATCTCTAAATTTTGGCCATATTACATATGAACAAGCAGAAAGTCATCAGATGTTATCAATTGAGCTACTGTTCCAATGGCTAGGAGCTTGTCATTCCTTCGTAAGTTTATCAGAGCGAAGTTAGTTTTCCGGGAATATCACATACACTGTTAATTTAAGGGCCTTAAAATGTGGCTTTCGAAGGCCCTTTATAGACTTCCGAATTTTGTGTCTCAGATTGAGAAGCGCAACATATGCTTTGGTCATCCTTCTAGGATAATCTTCATATTTCGCCTATTTTAGCATGCATTTTGAAAAGTTCTTCGCTATACTCACCCTTCTATGAGAAGTAGGGTGGAGAATTTTATAAATGATTGGTGTATTGACTTTCATGATTACCATACCTAATGTTACGATGCTCCAAGAATCCGAATACGAGCTATAGGCGTACATAAAGACATACAGAAAGACAGACAGACAAATCCACTTTCTGCTTGCAGCCGTCAAAAAACTTTCCGAAACGCGTAAAAGAAACAAAATTGAAGATTGAATAAACAAACAATCTTATATTTCTACATAGGTGTATTTAGTATTATGCGAGCAGGGGCTCCTAGTGGCCACGAGATAAACTCACTACAACATAATATCACCCAGATGTCCAAATATGGATACACCAACCAAGATCATCCCAACGAGGAACCAGTTTGTCGACAACAACAAAAAAGATGTGCTCTCAAACTTAATTTACCTAACGTGTACTTCCTGACGTGAAAATAAAATTGATAACCTCGTAGACGAAACGCAATATATGTCACATAAAAACTGACCCTCACCGTTCTGTAAAGTCCCCATCCACAGGAAGACCCCTTTAATGAATTATAAAGGCTTGTGGTGCATGAAAATTCAGGTTGTATAGCCTCCAATAAGACAAATTCCTAAACGCCGCAAAAAATACCGTTTCAATTCAGGAAATTTTTGAAAATGATGTTGCTGTTTGAAGATATAAGGGTCCTTCTGTACGACATATCGCACGTGTAAATTGCATGAAAACATTCTAGGGTACCCCTTTATCCCCTTAAGCACATTGATGAATTTTACAGTCTTAGTTGGTTCCATGATAACCTTATAGCCATTTGCAAACATTCACAGAAATGTAATAAGTGGAGTGGCATTGCTTCTTACAGAGATAGATGGAAAGTTGGATGTCACCTCTTGAAATACTGTTGTCATGGCTATTTCTAGAGTACCCCTTGACCCCCTTAAGCGCGTTATATGTATTGATGATTTTTACAGCTTAATTTGGTTCTGTGTTAACCTTATAGTAGTTTGCAAACTTCACCGTAATATTATAAATGGAATTGCATTGCGTCTTACAGAAATAGATGGACCTCTGCGATACTGTTGCCATGGTTACCGGCTTGCATTCCTTAATTAGTTTATTAAGTGAAATTAGTTATCTGGGAATATCTCAAAAACTGTTGGTTTTAGGGCCGTAAAATGTTTTGTTTCTCACATTGAGGGGCCGAAAATGAGCTACGTTTCGGCCTTCTACACCTATTTCAGCATGTATTTTAAGGCGGTAGGCCCCATTTTATGAGAGGTACGGAGAAGAGTTACATCAACGATTGGTGTCGTGATTCTGATGGATATCTGTACCAAATTTTACGTTGATCCACCCAGCCGTTGTCGAGTTATAAGGGAACGTAGGTGTCCACAGACAAACAGACAGAGCAAACCGCATCCGTCATAAAACAGTCTAAAACGCGTTAATAACGCACATTTCCGTAAAAATTCAGAAAAAAAGAACTCTCAATTTTATAGTCTACAGGGTAATAATAATAATAATAATAACGTATGGCCTCGGATGCCGGGTGCAAGCTTTATTTGACACCCAAAGGGTAACTTGCATGTCGAATTTCGTTGTTCCTTCAAGCACTATGCAAGTCAAGGAGGTTAGATATATAAGCTCCTTGAACACTCTAGCCAGGGCTTCCATCCACTCACTCGTCCAAAAATAGTGAAATAGTGAGTGGTTTTATCCCAAAAAAGTGAAAAGGTGAGTTTTTGTTTGAAAAAATGAGTAAATAGTGAGTAAATTCATAGCATTATTCGCATTTATGGCCGTATATCGGGTTCATAATTTTAACTTTTGTTGATATCTGTAGGCGCAATTAGGGGGGGGGGGGCTTGGGTGGCTTAGCTCCCCAAAACAAATCATAGCCCCCAAAAATGTGACTAAACTACAGTATATTGAAATAGACAAAATTTTTCAGAATGTGTATCTGAAAAACAAATTAGCCCCCCCAAAATGTCAACCAAATTGCGCCTATGTTAATAATATCTCCGAGTACTGTTTGTGATGTTTTCGGCGATCGCTGCACGGCTCCGGCTGTGGTATTGCACCATGGAAGCTTTTTATGCTTTCTGGCCGCCTGGCTCGCTGCCGGTAACGGTGGCAGAAAAACGAACTACCCATTCATGGGTATATTTTGGGTTATTTCTAACAATCTGATTGTGCATGAGACCATTTTTAATGCAGAATGTGACCAGTTTTGAAAAAAAAAAAAGAGAATAGTGCGTAATTTTATCAAATAGTGAGAAAAGTAAGGCTGCTTTGAAAATAGTGAATAATAGTGAGAAAAGTGAGAAAGAGTCGCTGCAAGCCCTGACTATAGCGCATTCTAGTAGAGAAATGAAGAACTTTGTGTTGGCGGTAAATCCCGAGATTAATGTTGCCATTATGAACATGGCCTACTGAATTCAAATGGGTTCTTTGACATGCCAACATCGTATGACATGGTGTCATATTTTTGCAACCTTTCAAAACTCACTTACCGCGGCCAGGAGCGAACCTGCAAGCTTGGGGTTAGTAGACCGACACGTTGACCACTCTCCCACTGTGGCAAGCTAATGATTCAGAGGAACACCTCAAATATCTAACGGAACCGTTTAAGATATCGTCATTCTGTTTTAAGGCGCTCATACAACACGGTCCAGCACATAGCCTACGTATTCACCGAGAAACCGGCAGCAACTTTGGTTCCTTGTACTAAATTCACCACAACGAAGAATCAAGTGACATGTTCAGTGATGTGTTTGTTCATTTTGCAAATCCGACGAGTTCTTTTTGAGATATTAAAGGTTTCCATATAGCCTATGATTTAAGAATTTGAAAACAGAATGGCGATGGCCCTCTTAGCTGAATCACCGTATACATAGGGATTCTTTGGACCACACGGACTCACTTGTCACATATTCCCGCGACCCAACATGGGACATGTCTCGCTTGGTATATAACTGGTATTACAAATAAAACTATGTTTAACCATTTATTTTGCTATAATAATTCGGCTGTTTGAGCGCCGCAGTGTCACAAGTGTGTAGCAGTGAATATGGCAACACTGCGTGGTCCAGCAGCAGCAGCATTGTGTGGGAGTAAGGTGAGATCGTGAGCCACCAGCCAAGTACTGGCCATATTGTTCGTGTTATGTAGAGTCACGCTCCCTAATTCCAGCCGCCAGCTCTCCGCATTCCCACTACCAATACTTCACAATCACATCACATCCACAGTGCACTTCTATGCAGACATTAAACAACAACAACAACAACAATTGCAATGATCTTTTAAACTAATAAATGACAGCTGTGGAACAATTGCGTCGTCCAACGAGTCCAGGTTCTCCAGATGGTAGGGAGAGACCACGATGTGCAGTGAGCAGTGGTCCATGAAGACTAATTAGCATCAGTGCTCACCAGCTACTATTGCTCTGTGGACTTGGTACGCGGGAAGAGAAGGGCCTGTCAACAACCCGCCGTGTTATGCCAATTCCAATACTGCTAACATAGGGCCGTTGCTCAAACCATTGTGGTGTTGTGAGCGAGTGAGTTATCGACCAATGTATTTGGTTCTGTTACCACGCACGGACCGGGAACCCTTATGACTCGTCACCACCACTTGTCCTAGTTCGCGACCCACATTCCTCTCAGGTTCACGAAGCTTGAAAACGAACAGTACCTTTTACTCCACTTAATGGAGATGGATTCGTGTTCATGTTCATCCACATGCAGCACGCTGCGCATCGAAATACCTGGCCAGCTCACATTCCAGACATAAACCCCCATACAGCATCTTTGGATTTTAACTTCACTTAAGAAATTAACTCTTTCTCTCTCTTCACCTCGTGGTGAGGCGGCTAGCATTCTTGGCTGTCAATCCAGAGGTGCAGGCTCGATTCCAGGCACCGCAAAAGAAAGTGTCCTGACGACTGGAACTGGGCATACTCAGCTTCGTGAGGCAAAACAGAAAACGAGTGTTCGATTCCCATATCACCCATCTTGGAAGTGGTTTTCTGCGGTTTCCCACTTCTACTCCAGGTAAATGCCGGTTTGTTCCTAATTATGGCCACGGCCACCTCCTTCCCAATCCCCACCTGAATTCAAAATACACACACCCAAGTACATGGGGCTGCATGACCACGATCTCGCAAAACTCCTATATCAATCAACAGCAATAAAACCCTATATTCTGTGTTTACATTTCGTCCGTTTGTATTCTCAATAGACAATAAATACTGTATTTGGAACTCCTTCTACGGAAACACAATATAACAATCGATATTGTCGGCCAGCACAATATAAACCCAATTACTGGGACGTGAGAAAAACAGCCAGAAATTAAACAAGCAGTTCCGTGACGAACTAAAGAGCCTACTTTTATTAAATTCAAGATTCATGCCAATCTATAGACCTATCAACAATGACGAAATCAAGTTGGTAATACTAACATTTCAAAACACTGCAGTTGGAAATACACCTGAAATAGTGTAGTCTAATAGAGTAACTTACTACAGATGGCAGCCCTGATGACTGAATATATTCTCAGTTCCATCTCTTCTTAAGGTACAGAATGCACATACACAATTTGGTTGAAGTCAAATGGATAGTATGGACGTTACATTCTGTTTCATATTGGATGTATCAGTGCGCGTTAAATCATGTTGGGAACAATGTCATGTATGTGTTGCTCAGAATCAATCTGAAATATTACAATCTATTATAGTGCCAATTTTGGATAAAATTCAATTGTTAGTATAGAAGTTACATGTAATTAAAAATTAAAACTATCAGAAAGCTGCATTTTGGCAGCACTGGGGTTTATTAGTTACTCCAAATTAATCTAGAATGTCAGGTACTATACGTGTGCAAGTTTAGAGCTGATGGCTTGCATACTTTCTGGTATATTGATATTAGGGTTAAACCATAGAGAGAGCATTTATTAACAGTTGGCAGCCCTGGTGGCTCTTTAGAATACGCAGTCATATATGTTGTAGTACACATAGTACATATGGAATTTGGTTGAAATCCAATGGATGGTATAGAAGTTACATGCATTTAGAAATTGGACCTATCGGCAGGCTTAGAATCATGTTGGCAATACTGGCATATATGGACTTCTGAATGATTATATGGAATGATACAGTATTATCTATATGTGTGCCAATTTAGGAATAGTTCGCATGCATAACTTCCGAGATATCCAACATAGAGCTCACATTTCAATTGCGATTTTTCAGCAGTTCCAATTTCAAATACGCCTATGACCGTGAGATATTCAGGTATATATCTTTACTGTTACCAAATTTGGTTTCGATAGCTGCAACCGTCTAGGAGTTGATAGGGGGGGACACAGACAGACACGCATTTTCCCGGATCGATCTCATAAGTCTACTTTTTCCTCATTTTTGTAAAATGAGAACAGTAGGCAAAAGATGTGATCAAACCATATTTGTTACAAGTTCCTCCCTGTCTGTAATTGGCTTTATATTGTGAAAAATGGCTTCAAAGCTCTCTACAGTATGTATTAAATAAGTTGTGATTAGCATTGCACAAGATAATGGGAGGTGCAATGTATCCATGTCCCTTTGTTTCCAATGAAGGTCATGCTGACTGATGACCCCAAGATCAAACGGGCCGACAAACTAGCTATCTCTCGGTACGTTCAATGCAGTAAGAAGCGACAATAACCTGACACACAACCGCACATGTTCCTTTTTCAAACTTATGGATCAAACATTAACTCTACTGACATCACGATTATGTTACCCACGCCAATAATTTATCGCTTGAAAATACGAAGAATAAGCTTTCCCCACAAAGCAATGAGCACTTGAAAGATGGAATTAAATATACTATTTGTGTAGTGGTAGACCTGTCACGGCTACAGTCCAAACAGTTTCTTAGGATCAGAATGGATTTTGGTCAATGATCGGGACAGAAATCCTTTTTTTTTTTTTTTTTTTAAATTCCTCCCAAAAAAAGAGCAAATTTTCGCTAACGAGTAGACTGAAACGAAAAACACGATTGTACCCAAATGACCACAATCCTAATCCTGAAAAAAAAAAAAAAAAAACATGAGATTAATAAATACACTTGGATGACCAGTTTCGATCGTCATCACATCCATTACACTTAGGCTATAAATTTTTATGTCTGAAAGTATGGGTGAAAATATTTACGATACGTAGCCTACACTTGTTTAGTTGCGGTATTAGTTGAGAGAGTTCGCTGAATATTTCTGCGAAGGCAGTAAGCATTTGTTTGTTTTGAAGAAAATGAACAATATCGCATTTTATCGCGAATCAAATACCGTGCCGCTAAAATGGGGCCACACAACATGAAAATACACCACCTACAGTATTAAACTATCTTACTTCGTTGGCCACACGAACCGAAGTCGGTTCATTGCCTCACTCTTTAGCCTCTGCCATTGGTCTCTGTTGCTAGCCATGTTCTCGTTGGCTCCCAGTGTGTCCAGATCTTTCTTGGCTCCATCCATCCACCTCAGTTTTGGTCTACCCAGGGGTCTCGTACCTTGTGGCTTCCCTTCTAGCACTCTTCTCAGGACATGTCCCAGCCATTCAATTCTTCTGTCCTTTATTACAGCTGTCACATCGGGTTCATTAAACAAAGTGTGGATTTCAATATTTTTTCTTCTTCTAAAGATTCCATTTTCAGACATTGGCCCAAAAACGTTTCTTAACACCTTGTTTTCAAAAGTTATAATTTAATTAAGCTATCGCAAATGCTAAATCAATGAACTTGAGGCAGAGCACGGCACTGTTATCTTGGATGCCATCTTCCTTCAATTCCGAGTGGGATCAAGTCTTAAACCTGAACTGTGAAGCGCAGTTGGTAAGAAGTGAGTGTTCCCACCTGTGCGGGATCGGGGATCAAGTGGAGAGTAGGGATGCCTTTCAGAGCTGAATCAAAGAGTTGAACGGAAGCGACAGTGCTGTCCCGGATATTTGCGTGAAGCTCATGAGGGTGGCTGACGCGATGTGTTAGCGCACTGAGCTAAACCGGTTGGTTCTTTGAACTAAGTGATGATTTATGAGGCTAAATATAGAGGTCACTTGTCCTTAACGATATAGTGCTAACACTTACATACTGGACAAAATAAAAAGGAATATGAGAAATAGCAGACACCTCGAAGAAAGAGGATTGAGGGACATGAAAGGCAGATAGGAAATAAAAGAAGGTTCGCCGAAAGTCAATGCGAAAATCGGGAAAGACTGGACTCAGCTCTGGGACTCACGGGAACGCCAACTTGAGACTTGAGGGTGTAGTGCTAACCAGAGTACATACAACGTTCTCGTACAGAAGACAGGAGCGGCCTGAGAACTGTAATAATAATAATAATAATCTATATATTAAAAATAGGCTATTTATGAAAACTTATCCGTGTCCGTGCGGCCATTCTATCCGGTCGATTTCCTTCATTCCTTTTCTAAACGAAAGGTATTCATGCACAGATTTGTCATCAAGTATTACAAATCACTTAAATTACGCCTTTCTCAAATTATTTAATTTTTTCAAGTTTTTCCAACTTTATCAAACTTGGAGGCAATCATATCTCTGGTTCTAATTGAAATACGCAGGTCGTTTTCATCTAAGAACACTCAGTGAATCAAGCGCTGTCATTTGAGCTCTTAACTATTCACATCGGATGATTCTGAGGACAGTTATGAGTGAACATTCGATATTACATCTCAATTTTTCAACATTTTGTCTCATTGTAGCAATCATATATTTGGTTCTAATGACGGAAATTTCTTATTACACTAGCGTTTTGTATTACAATCATCAAAGCGAAGGGTCAAACGCTTCATCGAGTTGGAATCTACTTGCCTGATCCTGTTTTAGGTCATGGAATATTCTATGTTGCCTTAGCCCGAGGAAAATCATTTAAAGATGTCGAGTTAGAAATTAAACCTAAGGGCTGACGCACAGCGAACATTGTTTGGAACGAAGTATTGTGAAATAAAGGTTATAAACTATTACATAATGTCGTAATTTTGTAATTGCAATACCGAAAAATAATGCTGCGGAGCAGTACGGGCACCCTAGTAATAATAATAATAATAATAATAATATCGTATGGTGCCTGGTGCAAGCTTTGTTAATTGGCACCCAGAGGGCAGCTTGCATGTCAAATTTTGTTGTTCCTTGAAGCACTATGAAAGTCAAGGAGGTTACATATCTAAGCTCCTTGACACTAGAGCGCTTTCTAGTAGAGAAAGGAGGAACTTTTGTGTTGACGGAAAATCCCGAGATTAATTTTGCCATTATGAACACGGCCTACTCAATTCAAATGGGTTCTTTAACATGCCAACAACGTATGACATGCGTGTCGTGATTTTTGTCGCCTTTCAAAAATCACTTACCATGGCCAGGAGCGAACCTGCGACACGACAACCACCCAGCCACTGTGGCAAGCGGAGTACGTTAATACTGTGAATTACCAATGGGGGCGAAACAAGCGAGGAGGTCGACAATAAATTATGGTGTTAAAGAACCAAAACATGGATATTCGTCTACGGACCGACTCAGCCTTCGACTAGTGTAGGCTACTTGTACTGCTGCAGCAGTTACGTTGGCAGCACCACTGCCGCTTGTAGCAACAGGCAAGGGAACAACTGAAGCTCCATGTGCTGTCCACTTAGAGATTCATGTTTCTTGAGCTAATTTGCGTGTTGATTTTCTTGAACTACGCAGATTTCATCAAGTTTGTTGTCTGTTAAAAGCGTAGGCCTGCCTGTTCCCGGGACATCGTGAACTGAGTCGGTCACACGAAATGTACTTATCAAATCCCAAACGGTATCCGCACCTGAAAGTTACTTTTACATTCTTTGGAATCCGATCGCCTTCTCAAAAAACCTATTCCACCAAAGAAGCTCTCTTAAAAAATAAAAAAAAAATAAAAAAAAATCACCGTCTGAAAACTGTTGCACTTTGAACGCTCGCCTACAGCAACACCCACTGCACTGCCACCCTGTTCGGGACAGCGTGCTGCCAACTGAACTGCTGATGCACGTAGGCGCTGCGGATGACCTCACTGTTCCGCTGCTTAAAACAACAATCAATGTCGGAAGACTCTTCTCCCAGCTGGGAAGCACAAGACGGGCGACGAGGTGCGGACAATCTGATCCATATCCGTAACGACACTAGTTCAGTTTCTCCACGCATGCGCGTCCATCATCAGCTCCTTACCACCGAGATAATTTAGAGTGGATCCAGCACTTTGTGGACAGTATAGTTGGTAGTCCTAAGCGAAATAACACATATCGCGTACATCCCCAGCTTTAACAACCGCATTTCCGTTCAGAGTCAAGCTTGAAGGCTTTTTCTGTAAATATTTAGTAACTAAATTAAAATGAAAATAAAAACTAATCTTAAGTTCCTCAAAAAAGTATTTAAACTTATCTCTAAACTACCGTGACAATAACCATATTTATGATTGACCGCCCAGAGTCCGGTGTTGCACAATCTCGCTGCTTGCCACGGTGGACACATGGAATGTCAACACTACCGCCCAGCTAGGTTTAAGGTCGTGAGAGGGGTATTACTGGGCAGCCCTGCAAGCCCTCTACGAGACGTGACAAACCATGTAAACATCAACAAATCTGAGACATATGTAACTTTCCCCTCTTATCCGACATTCTAGCGTTGTTGCCAGATTGATAACGAAGTACGGCTGATTGCAGTACACATGTTTGGGAGAACCACGCCGGACATCATGTTATGTTACATAACCTAGTGCGAACACAAGGTAATAATGTTTTCTAAACCATCCCTCCCCCTAAAACACATTTCCCACGTTGGCCTGGGATGGTAGCATATGCTCCCGATTTATTTATATTTATATATATTTATATTCTCCTGGCGTACAACTGAACACAAGCTTCGTGTTGTTATCATGATAATAATAATAATGATGCCTATGACCCAATTGATCGGACTACCTTCACTCAGGTCTTCAAGGAATTTGAGTACAAAGAAAAACAAGAGTGATCATCCAACACCATTAGATGAGAAATACGAAGACACCTCCGTGAATGGCGCAAAGAAATGATGATGATGATGATGATAATTGTTGTTTTAAGGGGCCTAACATCGAGGTTATCGGCCCCTGGGGGCAAACAAATGAGTTATGGACTCCAAAAGCGAGTCACAAAAGAATATTTCAATTGACATTTGCAGACGATCTTGCAGTTTTCACTACTTCTGTGGATAGGTGCATGAGGCAGATCAACCATCTCCATAAGCAAGTACCGTATCCAGAACAGAATTTATTACAACGTCTATGCCTACTCCAGGCAACTTAACTTAAGGCCACGGCCGCTTCCTTCCCAATCGTTGCCTGAAATACAAATACACACACTAATACAGTCACCACAATAACACAAGTTGTCAACAACAAGAATCTCAATTAAAGTGAACAGCAAATAACCTATAGCGAATTGGTCAAGAGGCAATCATTGTCTCGACTACGGACGAGACGTGATCCAAGAACTAGACATGTACAAACTAATGCAGAAGGCATAATAATAATAATACTAATAACATCGTATGGCCTCGGGTGCCGGGTGTAAGCTTTGTTATTTGACGCTCAGAGGGCAGCTTGCATGTCGAATGTTTGTTATTCCTTGGAGCGCTATGAAAGTCAAGGTGGTTAGATATCTAAGCTCCATGACACTGCAGCGCTTTCTAGTAGAGAAAGGAGGAACTTTAGTGTTGGCGGAAACTCCAGAGATTAATTTTGCCATTATGAACACGGCCTACCAAATTCAAATGGGTTCTTTAACATGCCAACAACGTATGACATGCGTGCCGTGATTTTTGTGGCCTTTCAAAAATTAACTTACCACTGCCAGGAGCGAACCTGCAAGCTTGGGGCTGTTAGTCCGACACGATAACAACTCACCCACCGTGGCAAACTAATAATAATAATACGGTAATGGGGAAGTCCCATTCTTTTAGAACGGTTTTTATCCTGCCAGTGCATCTATTCACGAGGGTCTCTGGCAACGCCGCAATTTAGGGTAGAAACATTAAATAGAGAATCATGTTCTCAAGATGAACATGTGTGGACTGCGCAGGTAACGGCACCAAGCCTAGCGAACTGGCAGAGCCAAGTCCCCTTAAACGCTGGTCGCTGAGCGGGAGATTAGTAAATTGACCCTTCTTACATGTAGGTTAATTGGAAGTGTGACGTCACAAGGACATAATTCTTACTTCGTTAGGAAAGGGTAATTACAGTATTAATAACGAAGGATACTCTGCAATAAACATGAGTTCTAGGTCACAATTACTATTTGATTTATTTTAGGAACGAGTCTGGGTTCGATCCCCAACTCTGCCAAGATGGAACGGCGTAGAGTCACGAGGTTTGATTCCCGTCTCAGCCATCCTAATTCTAATCCAGAAAAATGCTGGGATGGTTCCTGACATGAGGCCACGGCCGCCTCCGTCCCATTTACAAATACACACACCAAAATAACACAACTATTATACACACCCAAATACATGGGGCTAAATGACCACGATGTCGCAAGCCTCCAAAATGAATCAACAATTTAGAAACGTGATTTAGAGGTATTGTTGTTGACTGAGTCTTCAATCTTTTGACTGGTTTGATGCAGATCCCCATGCCTCCCTGTCCTGAACTAATCGTTTCATCTCTACATAGCTACCACACCCTACATCCGAGGCAATCTGTTAACCTTGGTCTACCCCTACAGTTCTTGTCCTCGACCCTTCGTTCCATAACTAAGCTTGCTATTCCTGGGTGTCTTAGTATGTGTCCCACCAACCTAACACTTCTCTTCATTAGCAGTCGCCAGAAACATCTCTCCTCTCCCACTAGTCTTAATACCTCTTCGTTTGTAACCCTATCTACCCATCTGATCTTCATCATTCTCCTGTAACACCACATTTCAAACGCTTCAATTCTCCTCTTTTCTGCTGCTCCAACAGCCCAAGTTTCACTTCCATAGAGCGCCACGCTCCGGACAAAGACTTCCTAATATTCGATGTCAAGAGATTTCTTTTCTGTAGAAATACTTTACTTGCCTGAACCAACCTACTTTTTATATCCTCTTTGGTTCGTCCATCACTGGTTATTTTAACAAAGAATGTATACATGATTTTTAAAATAACGGAAAAAATGTCGTATTGCAAAATTGTAATGACACGAGGTTGTCCCATAGCACTGAAGAGGTAAAGAAGTGAACCACCGTTTGGCCAACAAATTCCCCTGATCATAATCCTTGTTGTGAGTGAAACGTACCCTAATCTCAATCGTCTTCATTATTAATTTATTTTAGGTGCTAGGGACATCATGACCATCAGGGCCGTGTACTTGGGTGTATGTTGGATTTGTCTGATAACCCGTGTTTCTCTGGTGTGTGTAACTGATTAACAGGGTAAAGGTCAGTGTACCACGAGGGTATGGACTTTATCAGCACCGGGATTCGAACTAACGATCTCTGGCCTTGCTGCAGTAGTCACGTGGACCACCCAATGTAGCCTACTGTTCCCTAGAACGAGATTTGTACTTGTCACCCATTTTTGATGGCTGTGTTTCTTGTATCCCTTTCAGAATAGCTGTCGGTGGCAGGACATTAACATCTATTAGTTGAGTCCTTTATCTTCAACTTTTGTCTAGATTTCAAAGGTTTTACACATCCAAATGAACTTTCCACAAGAACCAAGAGGATCTGCTACTGGCGTTGTAATTAAAAAGAAACATTGCAACTTGCCAGCCTCATTATGACATTCTAAACAGGCCACTCCAACATCAGCAGAGACAATTGCAGGCTAAGGAGGCCTCCTCTACAAATTGGTAGTGGCAGTTCTTATTCGGCATCTGTATATTTTTTGTGGGGGTGATTTTTTTAAATGAAACGGAAATGGATGGGGCGGAAACAATGAAACGAAAATGGATGGGACGGAAAAAATGAGCGCGCGCGGTGGCGGAGATTGATACCACGACGTACTGTCGGCCATATGGCTATGTGGAATCTATATAGCATACAAAATTACTTCAAGGTTTGGAAGCCCCATTAAAGATATTCTTCCTACAATAAATCATCTTCAAGTGGTCGTTCTTTGGTGTGAAAATAGTCTTTATATCATATAGGAATCTCCGTTCCAAGGACATTTTGTCGTCCTGACGTTTCGCTGAATACTGCGTTCAGCATGTTCACAGGTTACATAAAGCGAGGTAAAACAAGTAAACAGAAGATATATAAATAGTCAACAACCCACACATAGAGGCTACCATAGCAACGGCGTACCACATAAAAGTAATGCATCAAGGACAGGGCTGCTCGTCTGTTGCATCTTCTCGTCTACGACGGTCAATAAGGGCAGGCTTGAGGGGATTAAGGACTGGAAGCCAAGCTCTGTTCACACGTTCTGCTTCCTCCTTAAGATTGAAGCTGTTAGTATGCTTCAGGATTTCAATGGCCTCCCTTTGTAGCCTGGCATGATAAGACACCGTGGTGGACAGAACTTCGGTGTCTCCATATCTTATATCGTGACCTGCAAGTAGCGAGTGTGCTGCTACAGTGGATTTATCTGTTTGTCCCAACCGGCTGTGTCGTTCGTGCTCCTTGAGGCGAGTGGCAATACTTCTTTTCGTTGTTCCAATATATACTTGGCCACAATCACACGGGATTTTATAAACCCCTGCCGCGGTATGAGGATGTCGCTTATCTTTAGCGGACCTAAACATGTCCTTAATTTTTCGTGTAGGCCTGTATATGGTCTTTATATCATGGGACTCGAGTAGCCTCCCTATTCTGTCCGTGACCTTTTTTATATATGGAAGAAAAGCTCTAGCCAGGGGCTGCTTGTCTCCAATTACCCTTGTAGTTGGACGTCTCGGATGGAGTGCTCGCTGGATATCTTTCTGGCTGTACCCATTCGCGCGTAAGGCCTCGTTGAGGTGTTCAATTTCTTGTTTTAGGCACTGCTTATCACAAATTCTTTTAGCGCGGTCAGCCAGTGTTTTTATAACTCCGTATTTCTGTCGTGGGTGGTGGTTGGACGTCTTATGTAGATATCGGTCAGTATGGGTCGGCTTACGGTAAACTGTATGTCCCAAAGTTAGATCAGCGGTCTTCGTTACCATAACGTCGAGAAACGCGATTTTCTGTTCATTTTCTAACTCCATGGTAAACTGAATGTTCGAGTTCTGGCTGTTAAGATGTTGTAAAAACAGATTTAATTGATCTTTACCATGGCCCCATATTACAAAGGTATCGTCCACGTATCGTAGCCACACTTTAGGTTTCAAAGGTGCGGTCTCTAGTGCTATTTGTTTCCCAAATATCATTATAAACCATTAGTAGGGGCCGTAATAGCGATACCCGCGAACATTCTTTCTTACCTATATAATGGCCTTCTAGGTACTTAAAAGTACCGTATTTTAGCAAAATAAACTCGCGAAATATCACGAAATCTGATTTATTGCGCGAATTGCGCAAATAATAACGAAATATAGGCTGCTCCACTTGATACGAAAGATGCTAAATATTATCGAAAAAGTTCTCCAATAAACATCTAAATGATTCTGACAAACTGATCGTCGTGGTTTCCTTCTCATTTGATCGATAGTGCTGCATAGTCTCTACACAGATGTCCACAAAGCCGGAAGTATGTGTATTCAGTTCCGAGATCTCTAAGGCTATCGATGAAAATCGATATCTGGCATCGATTACATCAAGTAGCGTTGTGGTCGTATCGTAGATACAGCAGTGCGAGCTCATAAGCAAACATCCAGCTTTTAAGTATAAAAATGCCGAAAACATAAGTGGCAACAGTTTTCTATAAGGAAGATTTCAGAAGAAACATCGATCATTATCATAACAATTTAGTTCGTGAATTACCCACCGAAAGAGTGTCGGTTTTAACACCGATATCAACAGCTTCATTTCACCAAAAAATAAGGCCCTTAACCATTAGCAATGATATAGAGTAGCAGGGACTGGACAATATGCATACATCAATAGTTTCCAAGGAGTCCCTGATCTGTGAGATGTCAGTGTCTGCTCCTTCACTTCATGAGTAACGTATTGTAGCCTTTTAGCTCCAGTTTCTGTGAGCTGGAACTGTTCGCGGCTTGTTCATTGAACAAAGCGCTTATGGTTTATAAGTCAGTTGACAGCTGTGCTAATGTAGACTCTAAAACAAATCTCCAAAACAAGAACTAATCGGGCATTTTTATGATGGTGTAGTTGGTAGCTAGGCGGGTTCAAACTCGGCCGAAGTCGTCGGATTTTTTTAAGAGCGTTAAAAATCCCTCAGTATGCCTTTCTTGGGAGGGAAGTAAAGCCGGCGGTCCCATGTCATAGATTTATGACATGTAAAATAACCTCCCACTAGGGGCAGATAACCACGTAGTTCCGCTCCCTAAAACAACATTAACTAACCTACCACTACAATTGGTAGTGTCTAGCAAAATTTGTAGGTTATATTTAGTTGGTTAGAAACGCACTATCATGTTCCAACGTTCACCGCTAGGTGTCAGTAGCAGTGGCATCTTGTAGCCAAAGTTGGAACCACTTGAAATTGAACTTCCTTGGAGCCACAGATTACCTACTACTACAGATAGCCGACAGCCATGCTAATTCTTGGCACCTAAGACTTCAGCGCTGTCTGGTGTATGACCGCGGTACTAGTTGAGCACGGCCGTGCGGGTAGCCTACCCCCCCCCCCCCCCCCTTCCCCTCGTTCCGCATATATTCTCGTCCTAACTGCTCTGCCCACTTCAATGTTCCGAAAATCACAATCTTCCCAATACTTATAGCACACGTTTTTAAGTGTGGGGATAATAATATGATCTACACGAGATAAATCACATTCAAAATAGCAATAACAGTTTTTTTTAATAATACCAAAGTGGGAAATTGTGAATTCCGGAACTCTGAAATGAGCAATCACAGCATTTAGGACATGACCTCATCAATAATTTACATGTTTACATTTCTTTCAGTTGCAATTGGAGCATATTGCATTGACAAGAATTAGGCTACTATAAGGTCTGCAGCATATTATTACTCAATTTAAAAAAAATGGTCCCTTCCAATTAACCACTGTAGGCCCAATTATAACCGATTAGTTCCGAGATTAAACTAGAAAGTAAAAGTACTGGGAAGGGAGAATATTCATATCTTAAAATGCTTGATGCTGTTCGCAATAACAGGAAAATTTTAAGAGAGAATACTAAGGAAATAGGTGGTGTAACCTGATCCTCATCACACTAAAATTGTTAGTGTAATTAATGCCAAATTCATTAGTTTCAGAAAAATAATTGGATATCACAAAATGTATATACAGTAGTTCATTTGATATTCCCTTTAAAATATATCCAGTCCACCAATTTTGAAGGGTGAAATACAGTAAGTACATGTACATAAACAAATTTCATGGCACACTAGTACAGTAAATTCTATGACATGCTGTGAAGGGGAAAGGAGAAATAGGACTTTCAATGAAAAACAAGAAACACACTCAATACTGCTAGAAATCATCGTTTTATTTAAAAAGTTTGTTAACGAAGAAAAAATAACAGAGAGAGAAAATCAAACTTAGCAAAAATACAGTAATCAAATCTGGTCCTTTTAAAAGTATGTGTTGAGGCATGTTCTTCTTTCTTGCCAAGGTATAACGGTAGGCTACAGCACATGATAATGGACCTATTACCTCCTTGACGCCATGGCTGACACCGATGAACCGCAAATTCCTACAACACATGCAAGTTTGTATGTTGAAACAGTTAACTTAATAAATGTGTAATGCTTGAAATGGAGAACTTGAATTTGCTGTTATGTGTATGTTTGCACCTACTATAACTATATTTTAAAAGAATCTCTTATTGTAGAATCATTGTGTTTTTGATATTAATTTTAGGGCTTTTGATAACATATTCATTTAGCCCCATATATTTGGAAGTGTATAGGATTTATATGATAATCTCTGTTATTGTGGTATCTGTAGTAGTGTGTAGGCTATACTTTCTGTAATTCAGATGAGGACTGGAAAGGTGTCAGCAATAGTTAGGGACATTTATTTTTAAGAATTTTTAATAATATGTACTAAAATGAAATTGAAATACCAACAGGAACAGTTACAAATTCCCTGTCTACTCAGCCAAGATATTCTGCAGATCTCTCCTGTGGGCCTCAACATTATTTTATTTCATTCCTTTCCTGATGGAAATCCGGTAGTACCTTATTTCAACTCCTGGGGCACCTCCCCAAGCCTGTCCCTTATAAAGCTACACACACTACTACAGTCATCGCATTATCGGAGCAATTCTACCCACACCCAACTGCATGGGGCTGATGACCAAGATGTCCCAAGCCCATAAAATGAATTAACAGCAGACAAAATCAAGTCATTATGTTATTTTGTGTTGTGTTGGATTCTGACACATGTATGCGTTTGACAGAGTGCCATTTAAGCTCATGAATAGGAATGAATGAATACGACTACCCTACTTGTTTCACGACAGCCTAGAATAAATACACACGAGACACGACAATAGAGCACTTTAGAACAGTAACCAGAGCGAACTTTCAGTGGAGATGTTGGCAACCATGTGAATACAAACAATTTATGACCAGAACGTAAAACTATGCCAGCGCTCAGAGCATGTTAAAACAATTGGGATCAGTTCAGTCGTTTGCAAACGACTTGTTTATGTTACGGTGAGTAGTCGTTGAATTCATTCGACTGTTTTCTAAAAGCAGTCAAACAAGTCGATGGTTTTAACTTTTGTCAGTCGACTGCTGATGCCCATCTCTACAAACCAATTGACAACCAGAATCAATTTGAGCGTACACACCCTCCGACTTGCTAAAATGCTATTAATATTGGATCCCAATATAAAATATTTTCTGATTTAATTTTCCTGGAAAATCTATTCTATGTTTGCATCGATCATTACCATCACGCTATGGGGAGAATTTCATAATAATTTTCTTGTAATTCATTTATCACGCGGTAGAATAAATGAATGAAATTCAATCATAAAATAAATAGAACTCTAAGCCATAATTGGCAAGCCCATGTTCAAGTTGTGTAATAATTCAAGAATGCACCCAATTCTCATTAAAAGTGTATAGACTGTGTTAAGGAGTTCCAATGAAATGACATACATATATATTTGGACAACTGGACGTAGGCTATTTCATTGAAAGAATCTACGAACAAGAAACTGTATAAAACTATAGGCACCTACAGCCGTCAAGCTGTCCTCACAGTACCCGCTGGAGATTTACATCACCACTCTATCTGTACGGTACCTCGAGATAAGCCTAAGTGCGCCAACTGTGAGGAAACACATAAACTCTTCCATCCCTGCCCTCATGTCTTTGCCACTAACCCCCCCCCTCCCACACAGCACGCCACTGCTCTGACACAGTTGTTAGGCCTGCTACAACAACTCTCAGCCATAACCCTGTAAACTACAGCTAAACCAAACCCAGAACCCCCTAATACACTTCATTTGCAGAGCAATAAAATCCATAAAACAACTCCGCAACGAGCTTCACAAAACCTAAATTATAAACGAAAAGACTACTCCACAAACACCAAAATCAGTAAACCTCCCTCATTTCAGCCATACTACACCTTAAACAGACATAGAAAGCATAGTCATGACCCCTTCATGGAGTAGGCTATTGTCTAAACACGATCATGTCTCCTTCAACTTTACTGAAGACTTCATTAAATTCTATTAAAAATTCATAAACTCATTCCACAAATCTTAAAATCAGTATACATCCCTCATTTCAGTTACTCTATTCAATAAACAAACATAGAAGGCGTAGCCATGACCCCTTCATGGAGTAGGCTATTGTCTAAATCTGACCACGCATACTACAACCTTACTCTAATTCAAAATTACAGCCAAATGATCCATCTGACTGGGAGGCTTGCCTGGGATGATGGGCCAGAAAACCGGGAGTTCAAGCATAACCTAAATATTGAATGCTTAACATTTCCAATAACTTGGACAACTGGATTTAGGCTATTTCATTGAAAGAATCAACGAACTGTATAAAACTATAGGCACCTACAGGTATACTTAACTTATTAATTAAAGCTCTACAATAAACATACAGCACAATGAATTGTAGCATGAAGTTATCCTGAAGAAGTCGTTTGATTAGAACGACTACTTAAATTCGAATGATTCCATTCGCTTGGAATTAGTCGTTTGCCAACGACTTGTTTCATTCCAATGATTTCCAACGATTCCTTTGGGATCAGTTGTTTACAACGACTACTTCAATTCGACTGATTCCATTCGCTTGGAATTAGTCGTTTGCCAACGACTTGTTTCATTCCAATGATTTCCAACGATTGCTTTGGGATCAGTCGTTTACAACGACTACTTCAATTCGAATGATTCCATTCGCTTGGAATTAGTCGTTTGCCAACGACTTGTTTCATTCCAATGATTTCCAACGATTGTTTTGAGATCAGTCGTTTGCAAACGACTTGTTTATGATACGGTGAGTAGTCGTTGAATTCATTCGACTGTTTTTTAAAAGCAGTTGTTTTAACTATCGACTAATTCGACTGTTTTCAGTCGACTGCTGCCCATCTCTACACACAACTAATTTTCTACACCAGCCGCTACTGAGCACGAGCTGTGACTGGCATAGACATTAGCATCCTACGTGTTGAAAAATATTGTAAGTAACGTGTAGGAATAAAATACTACCTATAGGTATGTCAACCATTACATTGGCATATAGTAAATGAATTATATTTATCTTGTATCTATCTATCCCACGATATAACATAATACAAGGTGAAGAGTCCTTTAGAACAAATTGTTTACTGTGATACTGGAAGAAACAATACAACACAGTGGTAATAGTTCTAGCCTGCACCTATTTCTTAATAAAATTTCATGTGATTTCACTCAGATCTCTGTTGTAGTGGCTTATTATATGTGCACCTTGTAACTTAATAGTACATTATGCAACGAGCCTATAATGACAATAATTAAGACACAAGTTTTATAATTTCCATACGAGTGTCTTAATTACAATTATAGATGAGTTGCATACGACTGTTTATGTTCGACGATAATTATAACTATTTTATGTTCGAACATAAATATTCATAAATATCTGTCGAGATTTCACGAGTTTTATATACTGAACAGAGCGCATGAGATGCAGAGAATACCTTGTATTTGACCATGGCCTCCTGGAATACCTCACTATGACACTCGCCACGCAGTGAAATTTAAAATAGGGGGCCATGGAAGTGAGCGCAGGTACGATGCTATCCTCACCTAATTGGTCACACAACTGTTTCTTGAGCTCTGATTGGTGGGAGAAACTGTATCATAATGAAAACTTGTACTATAATGAGCCTCATTATACAGTTTTCTGACATAATATTTACATTTCGCCAGTGTCGAACATAAACATATTAACCAATCTTCTTTACACTGTTTTATGAGTTAACACCACATCAAAACTGATGAGGATTTATTTTAGTTGGACACAGACGCTTATTTATTAATGTAATAGACATCTATGATTGATGAAGATTGCCTCTCTCACCTTTCAGAAAATAACTAAAATTTTAATTCTGCGATTAATGTAACTAATCCACGTGTGTTTCTATTACACAACAATTAAGGGTAACTCCAGCATATCTTCTAGATTTTTGATGTGTCCGGTGAGTGGTTTTGTTACTGCTTCTGCAGGTATCACCCTTCTGAAAGATGTCTCATCGTTTCTAATTCTATTCTTAATCCTCTGCCAGAGGAGAAATAGTTTTGCAACGCATGAATACAGTGCTGTAGCTGCTGAATTTTCTAAAAATAATTATGGAATGATGGGAAGAAAAATAAACATAGCCTATTCTAAAATAACATACGCATAAAATGAAACCATTCTGATGAACTTAATATGCTTCAAATTCAGAGTACAAATGCGTTCACCATTTGGTGCTTAGTTCATTTGTATATTTGGACCAAAATGTAGATCTCTGAAATAAATTTTAATGTTGGACTTTGCTCCACAGAACAAGAGCACACAGCCACCCATAGGACCAGTGTGTGTTAAGATTTTAGAACCTGTAATTACAGTTCTACATCAGTAATGGCATTACTACACATTCGACCAACTGAATACTTGCCACTTCACCAGTAACTAACATGTGCAAGAACTGATCTCCTCAAGAACTTGAGTACACATATGCAATAGGCTCATGATACTGTATGTATCTCTGCAAGATGTATCAAGTTGAAAACATTACGGTAACATAGACTCTTACCTGGTCTTTCTCAGGAGAGTAGGCCAAATTGCCACATTCATCTGCTATTTCGAGAACAGCAATTTACGATTTGTTTGTTCACAGAATTTGGTAGGCCTACCTGTGGAATAAATAATAGTGAAAGTTAATTAATATGTCAAGTAGAATATCACCTGTACACTGCGTCTAATATCAATTCAAAACTAGGCTACCGGTACGATATATTTTTCACAGGCACTACAGAAACAAGTTTTCACTTCAACTCTTAAAATAAGCGTACTTACTTGGCGTAGCAGAAGAAGAACTGTTCACTTCTCATTACCAAGAAGACGATTTGATGAAAGAAAGATGAGAAAGAACACAACTTTAGCTTATTATAAAATATTAATATACGGGCAATATTGTTTACACCTAACACGACATAAACAGAGCGTCCATGTTGGTCAATGCCGCCAACCCAGTAGAAATAATGTTTATTTAATAAGTGACGTAATTATCGTCGGTGAGCAAGATAATTGCAAGGAAATGTCAATTAGGAATTATGTGTATATTTATTGACTAAATATAGGGATATATTTGCAATTCAATTAAAACGTGTATCATGCATATGTTGGCAAGACGATATACAGCGCTTAATCCGCTCCTTACGTCTGGCCGCGCTACTACACCGATGGTACCAAATAATCCCTATCTGGTTGACACCCCCTGCTTGGAGCCTCTGGGCGTTCAATTAAAATACCCAGCTATGGCCAATGGTCGCCATTCATATATCATTTATGGTGATCAATAAGCTCTTGAAACATTTTCATTGTTGTGCAGTTAATTGGCTAAAGAATGACTTTGTATAAAAAGATACCACATTCATTTATTGGACACTTAAGAAACACGCATGTTACACTCTGGAATGGTGCCTTTCTTATGCTAGCCACCCTGATCAAGCCTTCGGGAACAGTACGATTGTACTATTTTTTTAAATGTGTACGTACCTCCTCATTGCAATGTAACACAGCACATTACCTCCATATTCACAGTGTTTTTCCGTATTCGATGCAGTCTAGACGCGAGTCTACTGGATTTTACCTAAATCCCGCTCTTACGGAGTAATGCAAGCTTGTAAGAAGGGGATCCCAGCATCTTTTATTCAGCTCTACACGAGGAACCTGCGCACACAATGGATCCAATATGTTTACTGAACACGACTCCACAACTTGGTGGACTTGAGAACCAATATAGCAAGGGTGCATATTTCCGAACATTTACCCAGCAATGAAACTGAATTAGATACAGGGAAAGTCTCCTTCGCAAGTCAAGCCTGAAGATCAAAACAAGTAGCACTCGCATTCTTCACGACAACCTTTCACTATTTACTGAAAATATTGGCTACTTTAGATTACGGTAATTTGTTGTTTTAAGGGACATCTCGCCCCGACTTATTCACATCTCATATGTCATTAAGCACTATGTAATAACTTAATAATCATAATAATAAGAAGAATTCAAGTGAGGTCATGAAGAAAAATTGACTGGACAAGAAAGCGCTTCGGGAACGAATACGCAAACTTTCAATAGAGGGGAAGATGTACTCGTAGTTCCGCCCCTTAAAACAACAATAACTAACTAACTAAACTTTCAATAGCCTCACGCACGATCTATAACAAGAAGTGTCTTTCCCAAAACACAAGATACGTCACTAAGCAACCGAAATCGTTTCACTAAATGCCGATAAAGGGCTCCTACACCACGTGGAGGACGAACAGTTAATCTACTGACACGTGTCACTGCCAGAATAAACACTTTGCTTGGATTGGATTCCGCATTTTAGTAGACAGCAAGTCCGTAGTGCAACTCACTGAATACCGTCTCGCGCCCACATTTCCAGGCAGGATGAGACGGTACCGGGAAGAGCGGAAGATAGCGGGCACGCCGCCAACTGCCAGCCTCTCCTCTGATACCACCCCGGTGTTCTTCCAGATCGACCAACACTTGGACATAATCATATTCCATCAAAAAATATAATGCGTTTCGACAAATCATTTTCAATTTAGGAACACGTGGAACCGTATAATGCTTGTACATTGTTGGCAAATCATTTTCTATTAAGGAACACGAGGAAATCGTTTAATACTTGTTCATTGTTGGCAAATCATTTTTCATTTAGGAACACGTGGAACCGTATAACGCTTGTACATTGTTGGCAAATCATTTTCTATTAAGGAACACGAGGAAATCGTTTAATGCTTGCACATTGGTGGCAAATCTTTGTCCACTTTGTGGTATATGCTAAAATGTGACAATTGGCACACTAGCTGATTTTTCAATCCCCCCTTGCAGAAGTGAAGCTAACTGGGGAACAACCTGTCAAACATCTCGACACCATCCTCTTCCAAAGGCAGTACTGAGATTTGAGCGAGATTCAGCAGCAGCTCGAACTGAATGTGCCAGACTTCCTTCCTCCACGGATTGGACATCTGCTAGTCTTCACCTAAACCCTTTGGACCACAAATTGTGGTTTGTGCTTGAGGACATGGCTTGCAAGAAGCGGATATTCCTGTGGATACGTCGTTTACTTGCAGCGCTTCCTTGATTCAGGGGATACGATTTCTGAATATTAATATCGATGTCTCAAATTGAGAATAGTACTTTCCTTAGGGTGTCAGTCTGCTTCAAGATCGCGGGGTTAACTCCTTGGCGACAAATATCAACAGGACTCCTACTCGTGCGATTTAGGCTCGTAAATGGTCTTTCATATGAAATTCGGTGAGAATGGTTTTGTAGCAGTTCTGCCGCATGGCACTGGGAGACCGCCTCAATGGCTCCAACTCAGAAGATCCACGCCACGGCAGTCGAGGCAATACGATTACAGTATTATTATTACTATAAAAGGATTAGTAGAGTAATAATTAGGTTAAAAGTTCCGCCTAATCAACACTTTTTATTAAATATGATCACTGTGCGCTCATTGGTGGGTCATGTTTCAAGGCCTATTATTTTCGCCCCCTTGAACAGCCGACATGAATGGTTCAATAAATGTCAAAGACACAAGATAAATGTATAGTGTACCACTAAAAAGGCCCTTGTCATTAAACCTTATATCTTATTCATATTAAAACTTAAAAAAATGCCTGATTTTCTTACAGATCACTGCTAGTGGAAAAGATTTAATGTGTGTTTCAAATTTGTTTCAAAATGATTATTTTATTCATATTTTCATACATCATATTGTGTTGATTTGGGCGTTCAATTTCCCATCCTTCTTTATGGTGCAACATATAAGGCTTAATAACAAGGGAGTTTTTAATGTTACGCTATACACTTATATTGTGTCTTCGACATTTATTAATTCATCCATATCGGCTGATCAAGGGGCCAAAAATAATTAGGCATTGAAACATGTCGCACCAATGAGCACACAGTGATGTTTATTACGTTCAGGGGAGGAAAGCCAAATGGGCGTGGTTCACTCAACTGAATAGACATCTCAAATACGTGGCTAATTCGAACTTCTATAATTCGAAATCTTCTTTAATTCGACTTTTTCTCCTGGTCCCTAGCATTCTATATACAATCAATGGTAAAAATCGTGGTTAATTCGAATTATATTTTGGATAATTCGAAGTTTTTACGGGTAAAAAGCTGATGGAAGACAAGCAGTTGGGTCAGGAATTCCCGAAAAACGACGTTGTATCTTTGGCATGCGGCCCCTACTCGATTGTATTCTGTTTTCCGTTCCTTGAATTTGTTAGATTGTTTTGTGATGGCCGAGAGACTTAATTGTAGGAAATAGGTAAAAATCTCAATCTTTTTTGAAACACAGTAGATTTCTCTAAGACGTAACTAGACTGCTGGATTAATACTGTCGTTAAATAGGTGAATAGTAGATTTCAGTTTTATTTTATCATTTCAAACGTTTGAGGTTATTCACGATACAGTCATTTTACAGTCTATTAATCTGCATTGTTGAACGTAAATCATTATGTAAACTTAATGAAAATCCACAGCCTGCTTCCAGTCTCCGACCGGGTCAGGAATGGAATGAATGAAGCCCCCATCTAGCGGCGAGGATATGAACTGTGCCGGCAGCCGAGGCCTGACGCACTCCTCTGGGGCAATGATTAAATGAATGACAGATGAAATGAAATGATAGTGGAGAGTGTTGCTGGAATGAAATTTTGACAGGGAAAACCGGAGTACCCGGAGAAAAACCTGTCTGCCTCCGTTTTGTCCAGCACAGATCTCACATGGAGTGACCGGGATTTGAACCACGGACCCAGTGGTGAGAGGCCGGCGTGCTGCCGCCTAAGCCACGGAGGCTTTATGTAAACTTAATATAAAACATATATACACACTTTACTCGTTAACACCCTATATAATATTATGTTTTATAAAAGTTCTTGGATGAAAACTTAACATTTGAATATTTTCTCCACCCTTTTCAAAGAACTTAATTCGAATTTTTGGATAATTCGAATTTCTTTACAGGTCCCTTGAGGTTCGAATTATCCAAGTTCCACTGCAACACTCAACAGCGCAATGCATTCAAGAGAAAACTTCAAGCATGCCATGATTTCCAAGAAAACCCGAAGCTGACACAGGAAAGGAAGGATAAACACTGAGAACGAGGGCGGGCAAATGACGTGATCCATAGATCCTTGTGGTCATTTCGAACAGTAATAAGAGACAATTCACTGAAACGTTTGCGTCAGTATTGATGGTAGCGGCTCCAGTGGCCTAGTTGGTAGCATGCCCAGATCGCGGGTTCAAACCCGGCCGAAGTCGTCGGATTTTTAAGAGCGTTAAAAATCCCTCAGTATGCCTTCCTTAGGAGGGGAAGTAGGGGAGACTGGGGAGGTCTGATACATAGGGAGGTATGATACAGTTAGGTAATTTCTTGTTTATACAATTGGTAGCATTGAATTACTCCTTCCCCATACTCATTATTTCCTGTTAGTTACTTCCTGTTGGTTGTAATTCTGTACAAGGAGAACACACTGATATTTGCCACATTATCTGTTTACATCATGTAAAAGTAAGGTATGTGTTTCGGCTTTAATATCTTATTTCACCACTTTATCATCTTCTAATGCAAATACAATTATTTTAGTAGACACTATACATATTTTAATCACTAAAACAAGAGTTATTTCTATCATTGAGTTCATAACCTCACTCTGAGGTTCAAATATTTCATTGATTGCATGTTGGGGAGGACTGATACACTGCAACTGGGGATATCTGATACATGAATTAAACCTCCCCATATCCGTAGGTGTTTTTACCAGTATATTTAAATCCAAATACTAACAGACATAGGGCTCAATGCATGACTTTAATATATATATCAAAATTAAATTACCATCCTATATTGTATCACATAAGTCATAAGTAATCTCGAAAGTCGAACTTACTTGATTAATATAGAAATTTTACATTACAGATGCCAATGTTTTTCAAAACGAAATCTGAGGGAAAGAAAGTGAAAAAACATGCCCCAGATATAATTAAGGCAGCAGTGAAGGAAGTAGTAGAAAGTGGATCTTGTCTGAGAAGGACTGCTGATAAATATGGGATCGAAAAGATGACTCTGAGTAGATACGTTAGCAAGTATAAAAACAACAAAGATGACATGTCTTTTTCTCCCAACTACAGCTCATGTCAAATCTTCACTAATGATGAAGAAGGGTTATTAGCATCATATCTGAAGAAGGCATCGCAATTACACCATGGACTGGGAACCATCCAGTGTCGTCAACTTGCATATGAATTCGCTGTCCAAAATAAGAAGAAATACCCTGAACAGTGGAATGAGACCAAAATAGCTGGTTATGACTGGTTTAGAGGATTCATGCACCAAAATAAAGACCTTTCTGTCAGGCAGCCAGAAGCGACTAGCTTTGCTAGATCAACTGCTTTCAACAGAGTTACAGTGAAGGAATTCCACGACAAACTAGAGGCTGTTTTGCTGAGGGAACATTTCGAACTCCAAAATATATGGAATGTAGATGAGACTGGTGTGACAACAACACACAAGCCGACAAAAGTTATTGCTGAAAGAGGAGAGAAGCAAGTTGGACAGGCCACTTCCCAAGAACGTGAAACACTTGTCACTGTCTGCAATGCAGTTAACGCTGTTGGGAATTTTATTCCACCGTTTCTTGTCTTTCCAAGGGTTAATGTAAAAGAATACATGTACAAAGGAGGACCACCGGGGACAATGGGTGTAGGCCACCCGAAGCACTCAGGCTGGATGACTAAAGACAATTTTATTCAGTTTCTGGAACATTTTATTAAACATACTAAATGTTCATTAGAGAAGAAAGTGTTGTTACTCATGGACAATCATGAATCACACATTTCTGTTACTGCCATTAATAAAGCAAAAGAAAATGGTATTGTTCTGCAGACGTTCCCACCACATTGCAGTCACAAACTGCAACCATTAGATGTGACTGTCTATGCACCTTTCCAAAAATCTTTCAACTTGGCTGCACAACAATGGATGGTAAATCATCCAGGACAATCGATAACAATTTATGATATTCCAGACATAATTGGAAAGTGCTTTCCTCTATCGTTCACTGCCCTTAATATAAGAGCTGGTTTTGAACACACTGGCATTTGTCCTTTTAACAGTGAGATATTTACCGATGTTGATTATATACCGATACGCAGCACAGTCACTGATCAGCCTGAAGAGGCAGGACAAAGTCAACCGACTGCTTCTCTAAGTTTAGGACAAGGATGCACATCTTCAACCCAGAGCTCCAGACAACTGAAAGCATCCAGCGTTTTAACTTCAAACTACACATCAACCCCACAAGCAGTGGCACCGACTCAGAGCTCCAAACCACTTCAAGTTCCCAGCACTTCGACTTCAAATTGCACATCAACCCCACAAGCAGTAACACCAGAAGAAATCTTACCATTTCCGAAGGCACAGCCTCGAATAAGGAGAAATGCAGGGCAAAGAAGTAGAAAATGTTTAACATTGACTGACACTCCTGTTAAAATGCAGGTTGAAGCAGAGCATAATGAGCGATTAGAGAAGAGAAAATTGACAGAAGAAAGAAAAATGGCGAAGGCTTTTGCTGTCAAGAAGCTGAAATTTGATCACTTTGTAAATAGAAAAGGAACTAAAAAACCACAGCCCCATTCCAGTTCAGATAGTGATAACGAATCTTTTGAAAGTGACTCCAGCAGTTATGAACTTGAAGATGAAAGTGACATTGTTGAAGTTGGGAAATGGGTTCTAGTGTTGTTTAAGGGGAAGAGGTCTATTCGTAGATTTGTTGGGAATATTATAGGATCACCATCCCAAGAAACATTGACTGTAAAATTTGCTAGACATGTTACTGAACGAAAATTTAAATGGCCTGAAAAAGAAGATTTATCTGAAATCGATTGTGATCAGATTGATACAATATTACCAGAGCCAAAATTTATAGAGAGAAACGAAAGAATCCTGTGTTTTTATTTTAATGAGAGCTTTCAGGGCTTAGCTGTTGAATGAGAAATATAGTGGCCTACCGGTAATATGGGAGATAGAGTTTTACAGTAATTTAAGGCAAATTTTGTTTCATGGTCTTCCAAATTTCTATCATAGGCCTAAGTCAGCACTTGAACTTAGATTTCAGGCATAGTTTGTTCATAAGGGTTCCATTGTTGTTTATTTTATGACTGTTTGCCCCCTACGAAGACTGTATCAACTCTACCCATTATGTGTACCAAACCTCCCTTGCATGGGGAGCACTGATACATTTTGCATTACTACAGTAAATGGAATATTACTTGGGTTTAGATACTAATGGCCTTGTACAACTGAGAACATTGGCAAAAGATAACTAAATAAATGTGAAGAAACTAAAATGGCAGTTCTTATATGAATGGTATTATTTTTCTGAACAATTAAAGAAAAAACTTATCATACCTCCCCAGTCTCCCCTAAAGCCTGCGGTCCCATGTCAGATTTATGGCATGTTAAAGATCCTTCCACTAATTACACTTGTGGAAGCTAAACTATGTAGGTTAGATTGTTAACGCTATATTAGTTCCAACGTTCGCCACCGGGTGCTGACTGCGATGGCATTTAGTAGCCACGTGCGCAGCTAAGTGTCGTGGACGGTAGCTTTTGGGAGGAAAAGTAGGAACAAATTGAAAAAATTAATCGTCTGCAGTCCTGTTTTACCTGAATCACAGATAACAGACACTAATGCAGCTATCACAATTAACACAAAATTTACACCCCCCCCCCCCCCCCAAAGTACACGGGGCTACACGCAGCCCCTAAACTAAGGAACCAACCAACCAACCAGTATTGCGAACGAATAATAAGAAAGGTGCTCGTTGGCAGTCCCAACTCGTCACCAAGCTTATAATTGCCTCCTTTGAGTTCCTCCAGAGGTGTAATTTAGTCCCGACCAACAACCTTAACTAATTAGCACAAAGTGACATACACAGGCGGGCACACGAGGGGAAGATGCGCGCCCGAGTCCGGGGCCCGAGGAGATAATTCGGGTCCCTAAGATGCTACACGTCTCCTTCAGTTGTTTTAACATCTCAGCCCCATGTTGTTGTAATGGGCGGAACAGCGAGGTTATCTGCTCATGGAGTATTACTACCACTTGATGCCCTCAAAGAATGAGGAATGAAGTAGAGACATTAAAGGCGGAGACTTGAGAGGGACGGTCCCATGTCAAAACATCCCTCTGCGGATTACCGTTATTTTGTTTAACCATATTTAACGTTTTCTTATAAATACAACATTTAGACATTATTATAGGCTACTAATCATTAAACGCGGATGTAACAATTGCCTTTCAGTCACAAGCATTTCTTTTTCTATCTGGTCACACAATTTAATTTGTTATTTCTTAGTTGAAATCGCTTTTGGGCCCCAACGGACCTGTATTGATTGTGTGGGTTATTGGCTACATGGAACTCCAATATGAAGCTCCTTCTGTATTCCATGAAGTTGCTTTTCATCTATGAACAAAATGGCTGAATATTAGTCTAGTAATAAGATTCGTAATTGCTGTAGCAGCGAATTAGAAATGTTCGTGGTTTGTGGTCCGATAAGGAGAATTATGCTACGAATTATGATTCCTCCATAAATTATATAAATGATGTTTCAGTTCACGGGCGGGTTGCTAGTTCATAAAAAGCAACATGGATACCAAGCGATTAGTATTCAGAAGGAAGTGTCACATTCGTCGTGGTGCGAAGATTTCGGTACCGGTACCTTAAAAAGTTGGTAGATGTAATCAATTATAGAAAGTAAGCTCTGCACTTTCAGCAATTAATAAAATTTCCACCAAATATTAGCTGTAAACGATGAGAAACACTACACACACAGCCAGCAGCTCGGAATTCTCTGTATAAATAAACAATCACATCCGGTTTGTGTATCAGCTATGATGTTTACCGAGCACATAAATATCCCCGTGTCTCTTCACGACAGCCGAGGAGTTCCACGCGGGGAGAACCACATTCTGTGACCACGGGTTCGATTCCCAGCTCTGCCAGGCAATTTATTTCTGGTTCGAAGGCTGAAAAAGGATGAGACAGAACTGAAACGAGGTGGGTTCGATTCCTGTCTCACGTATCCTGAAAGTGATTTTCCACGTCTACTTTTGTCGAATCCCAGGATGGTATCATTTATTATTATTATTATTATTATTATTATGCGGTATTCTGCCTAGTGGCAGGCCCATGTCTTCGTACAGAGAATTTCTGATGCCAAAGTTCCTGGTCTTCAGCTTCTTCCTTCAGTCTGCTGTAACTTCTTCCATCTTTCATGTCATCCAGATGTCGTCCTTTGATTTTCCCTTCAATGACGTCGTTCATGAGCCCCTCATGTTTAAGTATGTGTCCGATCCAGTTGGCCTTCCTCTGAAGAAATTGTGTTCAGAAAAGTTTTCTCAGTACAGCATCGTTTGTCACCCGATCTGACCTCTTGATCTTCTCTATTCACGTCCAGCACCACATTTCAAAACTTTCTAAGAATTGTCTTTCTCTTTTTCTCATTGTCCACGTCTCTGCCCCGTAGAGTGCAATACTCCAGATGTAACACTTCAGCAATTTCTTCCTTAGTTCTAAACTCAACTTGCTGGTGAGCAGTCCTCTTCTTGTTGAATGCGGCTTTGGCCATGGCGATTCTGGCGCGAATTTCATTTGTGCATTGAGCATCTTTTGTCAGCAAGCTTCCCAAGTACTTGAACTGCTTCACATAGTCGATAGTTATCCTCAAAGGTTTCTCCCCGCATCACTATATCAATTACAGTCCCAGTAATGTTCTGTGAGCAGGGGTATGAAGCCAATGTTGTTAGAGGTTTGGAACAGGTTTGTTCATCAGCACCGTGTGCTTGGATTGTCTGATAACCTGTATTCCTGTAGTGTGTGGATGTTCCGGGACTTGAAAGTAAGGACGTGTGCTGGTCTCTGTAAGCCCTTACGAGGGGATACGGGGAGGCCCTAGGGGTCGAAAACAGGAGTTGAACGAGAGATTCCAGGGTTGCCTGACCACTGGAGATTAGGGATTGGGGAGGGCACAAGGAGAGTTGCATGTCAACGATACCGCCAGAAACGAGAAACAAACCCAGGCCTCCCAGAGGAGTTGGGTGTGTAAGTATAAATTGTCAGATAACCTGTGTATAGTGATGTCTGTAGTAGTAGTAGGAGGAGGAAGACAGGAAGGAAGCTCGAAGGAAGTTTTAATTGACCATTAATCCCTTTATCACGAGGAACAAAACCTCCATTTTACGCGAAATCCGAACCACAGGACGTGATATTTCACTTCGAAAATCTCACATGTATTAAGCGGAATCGAGGCAAGCAGTTTGACTACATCCTCTTAGTGACAGTATTAGTTTGTTTTATAATTTCGGGGCAGATGACCTCGTCGTTCCGCCCCTTAAAAGAACAATAACTATCTAACTTTTATAATTTAGGTGAGGATTAGGAAGCAGGCGGCCGTTATGAAAACCACTTGTAGGAGAGCTGAGATGAGAATCGAACCCCGAGTGTCAATACGCAGCCCGATGTGGCGAGGTGGCAACACCGCGCCAAGGAAGAACTAACACATCCCCTCCTCCTCTCATCGCACCCCAACAAGAAACTTGGCAAGGACACAGCCCTAATAAATCTTGGAACAAATTATGGGGCTTGATGAGACCCCTAGACGTAATGACATGCCCTAAGATCCGATTACTCAAATTAAAAGGCAAGACGAAGGAAGGAAGGAAGGAAGTGCGGAGGCTGGATAAGATGGGCGTGGTTTACTTGACGCACTCAACATGCAGTGCATAGCATAGTGCATAGCTGCTCTCGCCCGAGGCCACGTTGACAAAGGAAATGGCTTTATAACTACAAAATGCGCTCCCATTGTCTTCCCGCAATGAGTGGTCTCTTCTCTTCTCTTGTCCCACAACACGCTAAACTTGGATCTGTACCTCCAAGGGTCAATGGTCTCCAGCATGTTACATCATTCAAAATGGCCCAACAGACTGTACATACACGGTATTTAAAAAAAAGACCCACATCAACTTTAGAGTAAAATTCAATCCTCACTGGAATTCAATGCCAATTATTGTCATAAATACCCTGTTCGTTGTTGAAAAGCGGCTTCGGTGGCGCAGTTGGTAGCATGCTGAGCTTCTAAGCCCAAGGTCATGGGTTCAAACCCGGCCGAAATTGTCGCACTTAAGAGCGTTAAAAATCCCTCAGTAGACTATGCCTTCCTTCGGAGGGGAAGTAAAGCCGGCGGTCTCTTGTCATAGCTTTATGGCATGTAAAAGAACCTTCCACTAACTACAATTGTTTGAAGCTTAAATTATAGGTCAGATTTTACTAACGCTCTTAGGTTCCAACGTTCGTCGCCAGGAGCCGACTGAGGTGGCATCTATTAACAAAGTTCAGAACTAGTTGTCGTTGACGGTGGCGTTTGGTAGCAAAAGTAGGAACTAGCCTACTTGAAAATTGAATGTCTGCAGTCCTTACTCGAATTAAAAAGATAACACACACTAATACAGTCATCACCGTTAACACCGGTTATCAGACAGATTCTACACACACCCAAAGTACACGGGGCCACACAGCCCCTAAACTGAGGAACCAAACGTTGTTGAAGAAAAAAAAAGTTTAAACAAGCTCCGACAGCGATGGCTTGGTTGGCTAAGGCGCAGCACTAGGCCATGGGGCCAAGCTATTTGCGGAATTGGCAGACGCGGATTCGAACCCAACTGTCAGTCGTTCTTAAAGGTTTTCCATGGTTTCCCATTTCCAACACAATGCAAATTTCGAGGTGGTACCTTCCAAATCCTCACCACGTATCCCGTATTCATTTTATGCATATAATCCCTCAATAACTTCTCAAGAGCAAGGGCATCCATCCGTAAAAACACCCGCCTTATTAGTAAATTAAAGCCATCTCATACTCGAGCCAATAGAATCGGGACTGAATCGGTTTGTTCTTTGTTAGTTGGTTAGTTATTGCTGTTTTAAGGGGCGGAACTACGAGTTCATGTGCCCCATTTCTTTGTCAAAACACGCGATATGGCATCCAGTTCACAATCCACAGTGAGAGTTTTAACGTGCGGAACAGAGGGATCATCTGCCCTGAACACAACTCGCAGATATTTCTGGCTGGATACAATGTGACAGCATCTCTTACCGTTACAAGTGCTGTGAATGGGCGGAGATCTCTTTCAAAGTTACTAAAGTGAACAGTTGGATTATAACACGTGATCACCACATTACACGATTGATATTCAACCAATAAAAAACACACCAAGTCAGTTACGGTACAAGTCCCCTCCAGGTCGGGTCAGACCAGGAAGGTCACCGCGAACAGGTGACACTGGGGGTGAGAAGCCCCACAGGTGAACTCTTAAGTCAAACACACAGGTCAAGCAAGCCTTATGAAGTGCTTCTTCACAGGCAGGGGAGGGATTCCAACAAGCTCAACATACTTCAACTGTAAACACTGGAATAGTGTCGTATATATCTTTAGATACCATACGCGTTGTTTAATTGAAACCAAAGTGCACATTTCTTTTAAACATTACGATTGCACCCATTTAAATTTTAATATATGCCGAGGTATTCCAGATGGCATAATGCGAGGGGCGTGGTGGCGCAGCGGTCAAGCTGTTGGCCTCTCACCAATGTGGACCGGGTTCGATTCCTGGTCAATGCATGTGAGATTTTCGATGTGATATGCCATGTCCTGTGGTTCGGATTCCACGTTAAAAGGAGGTCCCGTGGCTCAGATTAACGGTCATGTTAAACTACAAGCTTCCTTCCTTCCTTGGCATAATGGAATGTACTAGCATCGTCATCTGACAGCAGAGTATATAACCTCCAGGGTTGAGATGAGGATGCTGCTACATCGTTGATGGGACTTACAATTGCTTTAGCATTAAAGTCTTTACAATTGCCAAAATCGTGATTTAACATCGTTAGTCTTTGGGATCCCTTATTATCCATTTCCTATATTCAAGAAAGAATAGAAAAATGTTCCGCTTAGTGAATACTATTTATGAAATTATCAACAATTACACTCGCTACATGTTTCTTCAGACCAATTATATCAGTGGCGTATTCTGGTCTGAAGATCTGGGCTACCACTGAGCTTGATATTACACAAAACTGCCGTGCGAAAAGAGTTCATATTTGTAAACCCTTCCTTTGACCATACATTAACTTCACGACTAAATAATAGAACTGGCAGATAACCTATTCCACGTAGCATGTAGATGATGTGAAATGACACGTCCATTGGCAGACAATTGCAATTCAGGTGTACGCCTTGTCATATGTATAATATGAACTTTCTCACTGTATGGACGGCGGCTGAAACGAACTTCTAACAAACTCTCTATTATACACTCATTGGCATTTAAAGCCCCCGCAGGTCTTTGTTCCATAATCTTCTTACAAAATCACACTGGCACAGTTAAAACAAAACACTACCTAAAGATTCTACAGCATACACACACTTAAATAAATCACACATAGAAAATACTACAACTTTTAAAACATATTCACATCTATGAGCGCGATAATGTATAATGTGTAGGCTATTTGTTGCTTTAAACGCTTTTAACTTCAAAGAAACTCGCTCGCTATGAGAGCTGTGCCTGCACGGAACAAGGGTGTTTGCGCGGAGATGGGGAGAGCGGCGAAAAGGCTGCCGCTTTCTTGGTCGGTTTCTACTGCGTTGCCGTGTTGACTACCCACTAACCAGTATTTCTTTCGATAAAGAAGAATGTTCATGAATAGTAAACATTAGTTTTAAAACATCGACATATTATAAATATATGGGCAACAAAATAACAGTAATAAGGTAAAACACTTAAAAGATAAATAGGAATGCACATTTGTTTGACAGTGTGCTTGTTCTTATAAAACACGGTTTGATGCTATATGGAAGTGAGTATTTCTTCCAGCTTAGGGGCTGTTTTTTTTAGATGCTTAAGATATTTTGTAAAACTTGACCGTTTATATTGATTCTTCAATTTGAATTCTCCTTGTAGTTTTCGCGTAAGGGATCACGTAAATGTGGTTGTCTAATGGGGCATGTTTAATGTGACTGTTGTAGTTCTCTCGTGATCAAAAGATTTTGAGTCCATTATCCATGACAATGATCGTGTAAGAAAAGAGCTACAACAGTGAAAACTATTAAGAACACGTCAATATGTAAACTACGAGGTTTCTCCTGATATAAAATAATAATAATAATAATAATCCGTCACCTATCCTGGTGGTTTTGGTGATAATTTGATTTCAACAGTGTAACATTGAAAGATGTGCATATAGCCTACTTCTGGCGAATATACACACATCAAAAAAAGTTTTGCATCACCTCGGTTCCAAGAGTTCCGGAACCGTTAAATACAAAGGGAATAGAGATCAACACAAACAACATTTCAGCTCGTTTTATTGCTCATGAGACCCACACATTGCATGTTGTACCATCATACAGCTAGACTTTCAGCATTTGTGGTCCAGATTGCAGTACACACCACTACCTCTAATACCCAGTAGCACGTCCTCTTGCATTGATGCATGCCTGTATTCGCCGTGGCATACTATCCACAAGTTCATCAAGACACTGTTGGTCCAAATTGTCCCACTCCTCAACGACAATTCGGCGTAAATCTCTCAGAGTGGTTGGTGGGTCAAGACGTCCATAAACAGCCCTTTTCAACATATCCCAGGCATGTTCGATAGGGTTCATGTCTGGCGAACATGCTGGCCACTGTAGTCGAGCGATGTCGTTATCTTGAAGGAACGCATTCACAAGATGTGCACGATGAGGTCGAGAATTGTCGTCCATGAAGACAAATGCCTCTCCAATATTCTGCCGATATGGTTGCACTATGGGTCGGAGGATGTCATTCAGGTATCGTAAAGCCGTTTCGGAGCCTTCCATGACCACCAGTGGCGTACGTCGGCCCCACATAATGCCACCCCAAAACATCAGGGAACCACCACCTTGCTGCACTCGCTGGACAGTGTGTCTAAGACGTTCAGCCTGACCAGGGTGCCTCCAAACACGTCTCCGACGATTGTCTGGTTGAAGGCATATGCGACACTCATCGGTGAAGAGAACGTGATGCCAATTCCGTGGGGTCCATTCAGCATGTTGTTGGGCCCATCTGTACCGCGCTGCATGGTGTCGGGGTTGCAAAGCTGGACCTCGCCATGTACGTCGGGAGTGAAGTTGCGCATCATGCAGCCTATTGCGCACAGTTTGAGTTGAAACACGACGTCCTGTGGCTGAACGAAACGCATTATTCAACATGGTGGCATTGCTGTCAGGGTTCCTCCGAGCGGCAATCCGTAAGTAGCGGTCATCCACTACAGTAGTAGCCCTTGGGCGGCCTGAGCGAGGCCTGTCATCGACAGTTCCTGTATCTCTGTACCTCCTCCATGTCCGAACAACATCGCTTTGGTTCACTCTGAGACGCCTGGAAACTTCCCTTGTTGAGAGCCCTTCTTGACACAAAGTAACAATGCGGACGCGATCGAACTGCGGTATTGACCTTCTAGGCATGGTAGAACTACAGACAACATGAGCAGCGTACCTTCGTCCTGGTGGAATGACTGGAACTGATCGGCTGTCGTACCCCCTCCGTCTAATAGGCCCTGCTCATGCATGGTTGTTTACATCTTTGAGCAGTTTTAGTGACATCTATGAACAGTCAAAGGGACTGTATCTTGGATACAATATACACAGTCAACGTCTATATGCCGGAGATCTGGGAACCGAGGTGATGCAAAACTTTTTTTGATGTGTGTAGTTCACTTCAACAACCGAACCGCCGTATGTTTTCGAGTAAATGACTACGTATTTCAGGTAAATGAAAGACAATGAGAAAATGATATTTTTCTGGTAATCCTGAGATGGAAGCCTCCCAATGTTGTGTGATCTGCACTAATATATAAAAGTCCAGTTGTGTATGTATGCTAAAACTGCTCAACAAATTTCACTGAGATTTTGCATGAACATACTAGGATAAAACATAGGCCTATTGGCTTTAGGAAATGTTTAACGTGTCAATATGGTGGCAAAAGTCTCGTCGCATTTCAATAGCGGCGTCCTGCCCGGCGAACAGGTATCCATGCCAGGTTGCATACATTAATCCTTATCCACGCTTCTCGCTACTAATTTCGCTTTCGATTCAGAGTTGCTTTACTTAGGCAAGAATAAAAAAGTGTTCGAAGTGTAAGATACACAGTCAATCGCATTTTTATCCGTACGAAGGATGATAGCCTGGGGGGTCATCACCAAAGTGGGTGGTTTTAGGAGAGGTATGCAACACCACAATTTCAACTTCAATTGTCCAAAGTAAATAATAAAATGCTTGTGTGGAAGAGGAAGGCACGAACAGGCAGGTTCACTTCCGTTGTGGGGGACGGACTGAGACTGCTGCTGCATACGAGACAAGATGCACGCAGACAGCACTGACCTCTCTCAACAGATTGCATGTTGTTTGGCCACTGCACTGCACTGCACTGCCAACATGCAGACACTGAAGAATTAACCACCGCGCCGCGCACCATCTCCGCCTCCTGTAGTACAGTACAACTGGAATGGTTTTGTTACAAAAACCGTGCTATGGTTGGCTTTTTTTAAATCGTTAGAAAAGCACAAAAAAAAGGCTTAACTCAAATTTTCGGAATAATTTGTAGTATCCATGTTGTCGGAAAACTCAAAAAGATTTGAAAATCGTTTTTCTCTGAATCTTACCGTTCCAAGCGGTGGGCATAGTTTAGACCGGGACCGGTGTCGGACAATTTTCACACTTCGGCAGACTATTAACTTTGGAACGGTAAGTCGGAGGGGAAAAAAATGTTTCAATAAATGTTGTAGACAATATTGAGAGGAACAAATTTCTGATCGCTCTTTTGTGAACAGAACCAGGACAAAAAGTGATAGGTTAACAATGTAAACAACGCTCTTAGGTTTCTACGTTCGTTGTCAAGAGCCGACTGCGGCGTCATCTAGTAGCTAAGTTCTGAACTTGGCCTAGTAGTCGTTAACGGCGGCGCTTGGCGGCAAAAGTAGGAACTATTTGAAAAATTCTAAGTAGCAGTCATCATCATCATCTTGTACAGTTTCCAGCCCCAGGCTGGGTCTGTTTGGAACATAAGCCTCGCCACTTAGTTCTTTCTTCCCACCACCTCTCCGCTGTAACTCTGGTCCAGTCCTCGCCTCTCTTCTTGACACATTCCTCCACTCCTTTCAGCCATCTATCTCTTGGTCTTCCCCTTGGTCGTTTCTTCTGCATCTGCATCTCATGTATCCTCTTGGGAATCTTCTTCTCATCCATTCTCTTTAAGTGTCCATACCACCTCAGTCTTGATGTCTCAATCCTACCTTGCAAGGGCTCCTCTTTCACCATTTCCCTGACCTTTTCATTCCTCACCCTGTCTCTTCTTGTTACTCCGATCCTACTTCGCAGGAACTTCATTTCACCTGCCTGTATTCTGCTTATGTCTCTTTTCTTCATTGTCCATGTTTCTGAAGTTGCAGTATTGTACTTAAATTAAAAAACAGATAAAACACACTAATACAGTCATCACAATTAACACCGGTTATCAGACAGATTCTACACACACCCAAAGTACACGGGGCTACATGACCGCGTTGTCGCAGCCCCTAAACTTAAGAACCAACCAACACTTTTTTGGAAACTTTGGCGCCACCTAGCTTCTGCATTTCAAAACGTATGACATGACCTCAATGAGACAAATTGTAGGTGACAATGTCCTCTACATTTCTTGTTTAACAAACTTTTCTTTAAAATACGTCGATTCGGAGAAAAACGCTTTTCATTTTTTTTTTTTTTTTTTTAGTTTTCCGACAAAATTATCGTGCAACTTATTCTGAAACTTAGAGTTAAGCTTTTCTAACGATTTACTAAAAGCCAACCATAGCACTGTTTTCTGTGCAGCTGCACTGTACTACTGGTCACAAAGGCACTCCGAGACGCAGATTTGGTCGCATTTTGCCAAGTGGGGAATCACCAGCACCACGTTAAGTCTTGTTACAGAGACCAGATCCCCTCACTCTCTGTCCAAGGACCACCGTGTCCCTCTTCTCTTCGGTTTGTCTCTATCAAAAGCGTTTTCGGGTTTGATTGACAGCAGACATGGGCCAACTTCTTAGGGACAGGGACAGATGCAATGCAAAATAATGTAAGCTGCCGAAAAGAAGAACAACACATGTTTACAGAGATTATAAACGTATTATTTCTGAATTTTAAATCAAAGCTACAATGGTAGAGAACTTAGGAGAGAAAAGAACACACCTTCTCCTCCTTGGACCACGTGGTTCCCAACTCTGGCGAGCTTTCTTCTCCTTTGCACTGTGGACACACCTTCATTATTTGTTTGAAGAGGAAGGAGTATGTAACAAGTGAAACTGTGACTGTACTTCTAATTTTTTTTAATAATCTGGTTGAAACTACGATGAGCTGATTCTTAGTAGCGCAGCTAAATAGTGGTCTATCGATCTATTTCTGACGCTATTTGCGAAGCTTCATTGTAGAAAACACCTGTTCACAGCGGCTTCGGTGGCGTAGTCGGTAGCATGCTGAACTGCTATGCCCAAGATAGTGGGTTCAAACCCGGCCGAAGTCGTCGGATTTTTTAAGAGCGTTAAAATCCTTCAGTATGCCTTCCTTCGGAGGGGAAGTTAAGCCGGCGGTCACATGTCATAGATTTATGGCATGTAAACGATCCTTTCACAGACTAAACTTGTGTAAAGCAAAATTGTTAGGTCAGATTTCGTCAGAACGCTCTATCAAAGTTCCAACTAGGTGTCATTGATATCTGGTGGCGAAAGTTGGAACTACTTGAAATTGAACGGAACTTGTAGCTCACCCTAAGGGTGTCCGCTGGAAGCAGCTAGAAACTCAGGCGAGCCGAACATGTCCTCGGACACTCCCGGCACTAAAAGCCATACGATAAATAAATAAAACCTGTTCACAGATATAGGAAGATGCGAACATGGCAATAACCATCTCGGCATTCGTCTGGAGTACACGTGGGGAAATCACTGAAAACAACTTACGGGATGACTGAGGCAGGAATCAAACCCACCTCATCTTAGTTTTGCCTCACGAGGCTGAGTGTACCCCGTTCCAGACCTCAGACCAGAATTCAAGTTCTTGGCAGAGCCGTCAATCGAACCCGGACCTTCAGGTCTACGCAACGAGGTAATCTCGGAATAGACCTATGTGTGATCACAGAACAAATAAGTTAGTTATTATTAGTTGTTTAATGGGTGTAATCGTGTGTCAATCAAAGTAGACAGGATATAGCATGTTATTATTTTATTTCCCAAACAAAAGATGAATCTGACTCGACTCCCTCAACTATCACAACAGTGACTACAGAAGTGTAAAGACTCGTCCTCCGAAACATTCATGGATGTAATAATAATAATAATATCGTTTAGCCTCGGGTGCCGAGTGCAAACTTCGTTATTCAACGCCCAGAGGGCAGCTTGCAATTCGAATTTTGTCGTTCCTTGGAACGCTATGAAAGTCAAGGAGGTTAGATACCTAAGCTTTCATAGCGCTTTCTAGTAGAGAAAGGGGGAACTTTGTGTTGGCGGAAACTCCCGAGATTAATTTTGCCATTTTGAACACGGCCTACTGAATTTAAATGGGTTCTTTAACATGCCAACAACGTGTGACATGCGTGTCGTGATTTTTGTCGCCTTTCAAAACTCACTTACCACGGCCAGGAGCGAACCTGCGACACGATAACCACTCACCCACCGTGGCAAGCTTTCACCAATGATGAAACGTTCTGCAGAATTTCACAAATGTTGCTATCATGTGCAGGGGCTTGAGTTATCTGGTAGACTAACCTATGTTTGTGTGGTGTCTGTAGTGGAGGGGCGTGATGGCGCTGCTTGTCCCCTAATAACGCATTCTCGGTCAACGCACGAGGTGAAATTCCAGGTCTAAGGAGATCCCGTGGCTTACGATCGCGAGATAAGACTACCAGCTTCCTCGTGGCGCAGTGGCTAGCATTCCCGGCTTTGTCTGAGGGCCGGAACGGGCCACCTCAGCCGAGTTTTTGAATGGTATGGACTCCGTCTTGAGGAAAGAATTCATGATGAAAATTAATAAATGTAGAACAAAAATATTGGAATGCAGCCGAAATAAATCAGAAACCCCAATGGACATCAAATTGACAGGTGAAAAGCTAAATAAAGTAGGAGACTTCTGTTATTTAGGGAGCAAAATAACCGAAAAAATGGACGAAGCAAAGAGGATATAAAAAGTAAGTTGACTCAGGCAAGGAAAGCATTTCTACAGAAATCTGTTGACATCGAATATGGATTTAGGTATTAGGAAGTTATTTTTGAAAGCCTGGAGCGTGGCGCTCTATGGAAGTGAAACTTGGACTATTGGTGCAGGAGAAAAGAGGAGAATTGAAGCGTTTGAAATGTGGTGTTACAGGAGAATGATGAAGAACAGATGGGTAGATAGGGTTACAAACGAAGATGTTTTAAGACGAGTGGGAGAGGAGAGATGTTTCTGGCGACTAGAGAAGAGATAGGTTGGTAGGACACTTACTAAGACAACAAAGAATAGTAAACTTAGTTATCGAAGGAAGGGTCGAGGACAAGAACTGTAGGGGTAGACCAAGGTTAGAATATGTTAAGCAGATTGCCTCGGATGTAGGGTGTGGTAGCTATGTAGAGATGAAACGATTAGCTCAGGCGAGGGAGGAATGGAGAGCTGCAGTCAAAAGACTGAAGACTCAAACAACAACAACAACAACAACAACAACAACAACTCCTAAGTTAAGGCCACGGCCGCCTGCTTCCCAGTCATTTACAAGTACACACACTACTAGACACCGCAGTACACGGGGCTAATGTCGCAAAGAGGGAGTGTGAACCCTTTGGGCGTTACCTGGTTTACTCACATTTGCATTAACAAAAACACAAACTTAAGAACCATTTCACACACACAAAAACCTGAACTTGCCAATTTGTACTCTGAATGTAAATTTAATTACGCTGTGAATATTGAACTCGCAAAGTGCGGTAATGAGACACTCATTAAAACTATTCCCTCCCACGAAATGAGCGATGCGAACAGGAAAAGACTGCTTCTTCAGCGAAATGATCTCAGTCACACACTTCGTGTTACTAACAGTTCTCTTAGTTACGTATGAAGCTGTAAACAAACGTATTACTAATGTTTATATATAATTTAAAAATACTCGAGAATCCACCTAGTTAATAGAATGCAAATGTTTTTAGTGAACAATTGTTTTTTAACTCATCTTCAGCACTCTCGACAATAATATAATAGTACATTATGCAACGAGCCTATAATGGCTATATTTAAGACACGAGTATGTTTATAAAACGAGCTTTAGCGAGTTTTATAATTTTCATACGAGTGTCTTAATTACCATTATAGGCGAGTTGCATACGACTGTTTATGTTCGACGATAATTATAACTTTATTACATGTTTTAACATAAATATTCATAAATATCTGTTCAGTAACTAGAATTTTGTGATCGGGTGGTGCGCTATGTAGCATATCTCCGTGTTCCAAGCTCTCTGGCCGACCGACGCATGCGCTCTGTGTGCTTCAATGCCATATGTGCAGATCGTGAACCAGTATTCAGTAAAACTGTCACCGTAGTCGTTTGAAATCAACGCGCTGTGTAGAAATTGGATTTGGATATATTAAGGTACAGTGCTATTTCTTGTCTCATATTCACCCGTTTATTTACGCGAACATATGGACGGTGTACTTTCGGTAATTTATATAGACATGTTGAATTTTGAGCGCATGCGTGAAGGTATCCTTATCTAATTGGTCAAACAACTGTTTCTTGAGCTGTGATTGGTGGGAGAAACTGTTTCATAATGAAAAAAATAGTGTTATAATGACATCATTATGATACAGTTTTCAGACACATAATAGTCAGGGTCGAACATAAACATCACTAACCCATGCTTATTTCTAGAAATATAGTCATTTTTAAAGCTTATAATGTTGATATTTTATGAATATTTCAATTCATCAATATTAAGTCATTATTTCAGTTGCGGTTTTATTTTTAATAATGTTACTTTTACTCCGATAACTTTCATTTTGTTTCACATTAAGGTAAGTTTATATAATGAGCTGTAAGATCCCTTGTAAAACTTACCGAAGCTAAGGGTTGGCAATGTGGGATCGGGACAATTTCGCATACAAAGGAAAATACTTACCTCTTATTGAGAATATTATTTAGCAATGCTACTTTAGGCCATATAACAAACAACTTCCACACACCAAACGGAGACTGCGTGTTCGATACCAAGTGTGTGCAGAAAAACATCAACAACATTCTGTAGTGACTAATATCTGTAGCGAACGATTTCAACTCTTAGTGGCCATTGGCTGCAATACATCTTGATTATATAATACTTTAGCTAGATGTCGTTGAAGCTTATCCACATCACCAGGTTATTTCCTACAAAGTTGCAGAATAAGGCATGTAAGATGTTAGAGGCCGGTGGTTAGGATTGCACGTAAAAAGGAGGTCGCATGGCCCTTGATCGCGAGAATAACAGTCACTCACTGGAAGATATCTCTGAATACTGAAATGATAATATCCATTGGTGTCGTTGTGAAAACCCTGCGGTAAGCATGACTGATGAATGAAGGGTTCGAATCTGGGCCAGCACCAATACAACCCAGACCTGAAAGAAGCTGTAACTTATGCACATCACACAGGCGCGTACCTGAGTCTTCACCTGGGCCGCATGACAAAGAGCTTCACATCCCGTTCCCACGACACAGGACCTTACAAAGTAGCCTACCTTCAAATTCGATAAACAGTACTTTCGGCGAGATGGTGCAAACGATTTCATATTACAGCCTGCGTCTCTTGCACATAGCCTACCTAATATTTGTGATATTGTTTTTTTTTTTTCTTGTCGTATGGCCTCCTGAGAGGCCGAGTGCAGGTCTTCTGGTCGACGCCCGTGGTTGACCTGCGCGTCTAAATGAGAGATGAGATGAATGGATGAAAGTGGGGAAGGACGTGGAAGGAAGCGGCTGTGGCCTGTCAGAAGGTAACGTCCCAGCATTTCCCTGGTGTTGAAAATGGGGAAACCACGGAAAGCCATTTCAAGGAGGGCCGACGGTGAGGATCGAACCCACGCGTCTAGCAAGTCAGCAGAGAGCTTGGCCCCATGGCCTGCCGCTGCGCTTTAGCGGTGTGATATTGTGGTGATAAAATGCTAGGATTACAAATGTTAACCGAGAACATTCTTTCAATTAATAGATATTAATATGTATCTTTGACCTCCTCGTGCTGGCTGCCACTGCTGGTTGTCAGTTTATGGACTGGTTTTAAAATTACTTCAGAAACTGAATGGTTCGCTAATGGTTACATCTGTACTCGCATCTGACCAACATATTAATGTTTTACCTCTGCAACCCTTTGCAGGGTTTCACAATTGTGGAAGATGAATACGACTCAATAAACACGGATTGATAGACTACCAACATTTCAGCGTAAACTCGTGTCAAGCCTACCTCTTGAGAAATAGATTCCAAAATTCACAAAAAGATTTTTCGACGATGTCGAAATGTTAATATTATATGTCAGAAAACTGTATCATAATGAGGGTCATTAAAACACCATTTTTCATTATGAAACAGTTTCTCCCACCAATCAGAGCTCAAGAAACAGTTGTGTGACCAATTAGGTAAGGATGGCATCGCATCTGCGCTGACTTCCACGGCCTCCTATTTTAAATTTCACTGCGCGGCTAGTGTCATACTGGGGTATTCCAGGAGGCCATGGTATTCTCTGCGTCCCATGCGCTCTGTTCAGTACACAAAACTGGTGAAATCGCGAGATATTTATGAATATTTATGTTCGAACATAAATTAGCTATAATTATCGTCGAACATAAACAGTCGTATGCAACTGGTATGGAAATTATAAAACTCGTGTTTTAATTATTGCCATTATAGGCTCATTGCATAATGTACTATTAGAGATAGACAGAGATCTGTTTCCCCTCAAGAGAGGATTGTAAGCTCTTGTGAGTTGAGGGGCACTCGGTCGTAAAAACAATCGCCACATCGCATCTCATAACATACACATTATTATAGTAGAATGTGAAAAAAGAACACAAAATAATGTTTAAAGAGTCATGCCTATAGGTACAGATCTAGAGCAGGCGTCAATCGCAAACCAGTTCAGGGAATCCATTAACAACATTTTATTCTAATTGATCATTATCGAGGATTTATATTTGTTCCTTTTATTTAAACATAATCATGAAGAAGTTACAATCCTAGGCCATTTCTGTTTTTAACAATCTAGTTTTACTCTAGGTCTAGTTGGTCTTATGTCTCAAGATAAAATACACACACAAAAAAGTCCAGAAACTATTGGCTGAAAACTTTTAAACTCGTTAGGTAGAGAACTAGTTTAGAAGGAAACTCCTCGTATAAAAGCTAGCTGCTAACTGTCACTGTAAATAGTTAACAATAATTTCTGTAAACAACCAATCTCCCTAACGCGAGGTTTCCATCATGCAAAATGGAAATGATGATTGGTAGATCCTGGGTCGCCGATCCCTAATCCAGAACATTTCTTGAAGTAGCAACATGTCCCAAGTGTCTCTTGTTGTATTGTAGTACGAAGTATTTTGCAACCACACGTTTGTTATACATCAGTTTAACTGTCCGTAATAATGGGTGATAACTAAGGTATATAACAATGCATGAAATAATCTGCGGTGGGTAAACCATGGAAAACCTATTATTATTATTTACAAGGGACAAATTTACATTTGGTTCTATATAAAGGCATTGCTTGAAAATCTGTCACATTTCCACTATGTGAACTGTCTGTTTTTGGTCACCGCAACTCTAATTCGTGGAGAAAAGTTTGCCCCTTTTATAAAGGGAGTACTTACACAATAGATGATTAGGGAATCGAACCCACACGAGGCTGAGTGTCCCTCATTCAAGCTTTAAGACCAGAATTAAATTTCTTGACAGAGGCAGGAATCTAGCAGGGATAGCAGCCAACACCACCATGCGGCGGTCAAAATATGTAGTCTATTGAATAAATGTTAACATTTCCGATCCTACCTATCACAGGGAGGCATATCATACGATATGCACAAGAGACTGAATAATCAATGAAACGTTATATTTTAACCCCATCGTTAGCTGGGATAAGAAATAGTTTTCTGTTTGCTTAAAAATCTTAATTTTCCACTGAAATGAATTAATCTGTGGGAAACGATACTAACTGCAGTTCATCAACACGCTTGCTTTGGCTTATGGCGCCCCCACGTTCCTGTGTCTTGGGAACACTCCACCAAGTTGGCAACACTGGAAGCAAATACTCATTTAGCCTATATATGAGATAAAAGCATTACATTTTGTTAATCTGCACGCCATGACGCGTTCCTCACGTAACATCAGTGATTGCGACGCAATTAATCAAGTAGAGAGCAAGATGTTTGCATGTGCGAGGCTCGAACACGGATCCCAAGAGGCACGACAACACGCAGCTAATTAGAGCAACAAGTTCGTTAGCCATAATGTCAAACGCAAATGACTTCCTTGGAATAATTGTCACCTGCGGACTAATGACCAGATCTAGCGAGATGGCTATCGCGCCAAAAACATTCATTACGGGATCATATGCTAATAATGCACGCCATTTCATCAACACAATACTTCCTGGAATGGATCATTTGTAAAACAGAAACAAGTCGTCAGATATACCATTTTAACCAGAACAATACAGCCTTTTCCAAGTTTTGTTCAGCGTATTCCACGTGTCCCCAACAGCACGCTGCGCGCTGAAATGTTACGATACATCTACGTGTACAGCATATCGCGGGAAAAACAACGTAAGACTACTTTTTTATATTATTATTAAAAGAAAAGCGCACAATGTGCAAATACATATTTGTACATATGATCTATTATGCTAATGCCAGTCTTATTATCGAGGTTGCAGTTTTGTGCGTCGTACCATTCACAATGATCGTTGCACAGGTCACATACATAGTCTTCATTCGGTTGGTGGAAATTCTTGGTTTTGCAGAATCTATAGTGAAATCCATGGGTGGCGTAACGTGTTATTACGTGTCGTAGTTCGTAGTTAGCTTGTTTCCACTCTTCCGTCATTATGGCATCTGTGGAGTAAAAGTCGGACCAAATGGCATTTCGTTTCTCATTTAAGGTTCGGCATGCATTCTCATAGGCTTCGGTGTTTGGTAGGTAAAACTGTATTTTGATGTCGTCGATGAAGTAGTCCTCCTTAGTTAATACATATGTCAACCTTGAAGGGGCAGACTTTCCTATGCCTAAAATCCTCTTAAGATATCGGGCCTTGACTTTTTCTATTATCATCAGGTCGCTGAGTGTGAGTTTTTCCCAGGTAATGCTAATCCCATAGGTTGCTATTGGTGATACGGCTGTTCTGAACAGTAGTATTGCTGTACCCAATGATATTTGTTGAGGTTTTTCGATGTGGTAGATGGCTTTTATTGCTGCGGCCGCTCTTTCTTTAACGTGGATATTGTAGGTTGTTACGAGTAGTTTGGAGAGTGACTCCGAGGTACTTGAATTTCGGCACTACTTCTAGTGGTTTGTTGTGAAGAGTCATTGTGTTTTTAAGTGCATGCCTTCCTCCTTTCCTGAAGGTAATCTCTTTGGTTTTGCTGTGGTTAATTTGTAGGCCATTTATTTCTGTCCATGATGTGAGCCTGTTGAGGACCTCTTGGAGCTCTTCTATGATTTCTGAACCTATTGCCATGTCGTCCGCTTACAGTAAAAGTGATGCTGATGTATCTATGATTATTTCTGTGATGTCTGCTGTCATGATGTTGAATAATATTGGGCTGATTGGATCTCCTTGTAGGTTTCCGTTCGTTTGGGTTATGTTTTTGGATAGGGCTATGCTATCTGATATTTGGACATAGTTATATCTGATGATATTCGAGGCTACTTTTAACGTCACATTTGTTCCATGTGACATTATTTCTTGAATATTATTTTGCACTGGCGTTATAACATATATGAACATATTTAATATGCCAAGACAAGTGAAGGTTAATGACGAGTGTGGTGAAGCAAACAGCACGTCCCGGCAGTTGTTTGGGAACATTATCCAGCAATTACCAGACACACTCACGCATGCGCCGCACGTCACCCTCTTGTTTGTTCACCGTTCCATTAACGACAAAGAGTAGGGTCAGGGTTCGAGACCAGATGTCTGTGACAGATGCTGACGCACCTAATTAACGCTAACATAACTTTTAACAGATTGAATGCACGTTTGAGAACATCAAACAAGTTTGTGGTTTTTACGTGCCTCGTAACCTCCTTTTCACGTGGGATCCCAAACACCCGATATGACTTCGGTTCAAGAATCTCACACGGACCATAATATCACGCTGTGCATGCCACAGTGTGTGAGTGGTTATCGTGTCTGACTATCAGGTTCGCTCCTGGCCGTGGTAAGTGATATTTGAACGGCGGCAAAAATCACGAAGCGGTGTTGGCATGTTAAAGAACCCATTTGAATTCAGTATAATAATACTATCGTATGGCCTCGGTGCCGGGCGCAAGCTTTGTAATTTGACACCCAGAGGGTAGCTTGCATGTCGAATTTCGTTGTTCCTTGAATCACTATGAAAGTCAAGGAGGTTAGATATCTAAGCTCCTTGACACAATAGCGCTTTCTAGTAGAGAAATGAGGAACTTTGTGTTGGCGAAACTCCCGAGATTAATTTTACCATTATGAACACGGCCTACTGAATTCAAATGGGTTCTTTGTCATGCCAACATGGTATGACATGGTGTCGTAATTTGCCGCCTTAAAAAAAAAAAACACTTACCACGGCCAGGAGCGAACCTGCAATCTTGGGGTTAGTAGTCCGACACGATAACCACTCACCCACCGTGGCAAGCTATTTGAATTCAGTTGACCGTGCTCATATTGGTAAAATTAATCTCGGGAGTTTCCGCCAACACAAAGTTCCTCCTTTCTCTACTAGTGTCAAGGAGCTTAGATATCTAACCTCCTTGACTTTCATAGCGCTTCAAGGAACAACAAAATTCGACATGCAAGCTGCCCTCTGGGCGACAAATAACAAAGCTTGCCCCCGGCACCCGAGGCTATTAGATATTATTATTATTTTATTGCTGCAGTTTTGTCTCCCGGTCTCTTGGTTAACGCGTTACTAGTAACAGTTATTAATGAAAAGCCGTTACGATGCAACGGAAATACTCGTTACTTTCCAAGATGGACCAATTTGGGGGTTATTTAGGTAGGGAGTGAACAAAGCGGGCCCGAGTGATTTACTGTTGTTGCGACTTCATGGTCATCAGCCCAGGTACTTAAATGTGGGTCGGGTGGAACCTCTCCCATAACCGGCGTAATTGTAATGAATGACCAGGCTGGATAATTATGTGCTTAACTTTTCAGAAATACTGTATGTATTTATGTGCTTAAAAGTGCAAAATATGTGATTAAGTTTCCAAAAATATGTTCTTAAATCTGTATCATATTTATGTCCCCCAGTTGGAATGTCCAGCTGCTTGAACTGTATATTCCATAATCCCGCTTAACAAGCCCCCCTTGCGTCAGTTTCCGGATCCTGTACTTACTGAAGATGCCGCTGTCTTCAATTCCATTTTCAAGACCAGAAGAAAAGGTCACTTCGAAGACTTTCATAGCAGTCTGTCAATACTCACAAGTTTCTCAGACCACTGTAATTTCAAGTAAAATTTCCTGTCAAGGTAAGGACTATTGAGACTGTTGACTCCAACCCCCTTGCTCTACTTAATGACCGGGGAATTCCTGTCAAGGTAAGGACTATTGAGACTGTTGACTCCAACCCCCTTGCTCTACTTAATGACCGGGGAATTCCTGTCAAGGTAAGGACTATTGAGACTGTTGACTCCAACCCCCTTGCTCTACTTAATGACCGGGGAATTCCTGTCAAGGTAAGGACTATTGAGACTGTTGACTCCAACCCCCTTGCTCTACTTAATGACCGGGGAATTCCTGTCAAGGTAAGGACTATTGAGACTGTTGACTCCAACCCCCTTGCTCTACTTAATGACCGGGGAATTCCTGTCAAGGTAAGGACTATTGAGACTGTTGACTCCAATCCCCTTGCTCTACTTAATGACCGGGGAATTCCTGTCAAGGTAAGGACTATTGAGACTGTTGACTCCAATCCCCTTACTCTACTTAATGACCGGGGAATTCCTGTCAAGGTAAGGACTATTGAGACTGTTGACTCCAATCCCCTTGCTCTACTTAATGACCGGGGAATTCCTGTCAAGGTAAGGACTATTGAGACTGTTGACTCCAATCCCCTTGCTCTACTTAATGACCGGGGAATTCCTGTCAAGGTAAGGACTATTGAGACTGTTGACTCCAATCCCCTTGCTCTACTTAATGACCGGGGAATTCCTGTCAAGGTAAGGACTATTGAGACTGTTGACTCCAACCCCCTTGCTCTACTTAATGACCGGGGAATTCCTGTCAAGGTAAGGACTATTGAGACTGTTGACTCCAATCCCCTTGCTCTACTTAATGACCGGGGAATTCCTGTCAAGGTAAGGACTATTGAGACTGTTGACTCCAACCCCCTTGCTCTACTTAATGACCGGGGCATTCCTGTCAAGGTAAGGACTATTGAGACTGTTGACTCCAACCCCCTTGCTCTACTTAATGACCGGGGCATTCCTGTCAAGGTAAGGACTATTGAGACTGTTGACTCCAACTCCCTTGCTCTACTTAATGACCGGGGAATTCCTGTCAAGGTAAGGACTATTGAGACTGTTGACTCCAATCCCCTTGCTGTACTTAATGACCGGGGAATTCCTGTCAAGGTAAGGACTATTGAGACTGTTGACTCCAACCCCCTTGCTCTACTTAATGACCGGGGAATTCCTGTCAAGGTAAGGACTATTGAGACTGTTGACTCCAACCCCCTTGCTCTACTTAATGACCGGGGAATTCCTGTCAAGGTAAGGACTATTGAGACTGTTGACTCCAACTCCCTTGCTCTACTTAATGACCGGGGAATTCCTGTCAAGGTAAGGACTATTGAGACTGTTGACTCCAACCCCCTTGCTCTACTTAATGACCGGGGAATTCCTGTCAAGGTAAGGACTATTGAGACTGTTGACTCCAACTCCCTTGCTCTACTTAATGACCGGGGCATTCCTGTCAAGGTAAGGACTATTGTGACTGTTGACTCCAATCCCCTTGCTCTACTTAATGACCGGGGAATTCCTGTCAAGGTAAGGACTATTGAGACTGTTGACTCCAACCCCCTTGCTCTACTTAATGACCGGGGAATTCCTGTCAAGGTAAGGACTATTGAGACTGTTGACTCCAACCCCCTTGCTCTACTTAATGACCGGGGAATTCCTGTCAAGGTAAGGACTATTGAGACTGTTGACTCCAACCCCCTTGCTCTACTTAATGACCGGGGAATTCCTGTCAAGGTAAGGACTATTGAGACTGTTGACTCCAACCCCCTTGCTCTACTTAATGACCGGGGAATTCCTGTCAAGGTAAGGACTATTGAGACTGTTGACTCCAATCCCCTTGCTCTACTTAATGGCCGGGGAATTCCTGTCAAGGTAAGGACTATTGAGACTGTTGACTCCAACCCCCTTGCTCTACTTAATGACCGGGGAATTCCTGTCATGGTAAGGACTATTGAGACTGTTGACTCCAATCCCCTTGCTCTACTTAATGACCGGGGAATTCCTGTCAAGGTAAGGACTATTGAGACTGTTGACTCCAACCCCCTTGCTCTACTTAATGACGGGGAATTCCTGTCAAGGTAAGGACTATTGAGACTGTTGACTCCAACCCCCTTGCTCTACTTAATGACCGGGGAATTCCTGTCAAGGTAAGGACTATTGAGACTGTTGACTCCAACCCCCTTGCTCTACTTAATGACCGGGGAATTCTTGTCAAGGTAAGGACTATTGAGACTGTTGACTCCAACCCCCTTGCTCTACTTAATGACCGGGGAATTCCTGTCAAGGTAAGGACTATTGAGACTGTTGACTCCAACCTCCTTGCTCTACTTAATGACCGGGGAATTCCTGTCAAGGTAAGGACTATTGAGACTGTTGACTCCAACCCCCTTGCTCTACTTAATGACCGGGGAATTCCTGTCAAGGTAAGGACTATTGAGACTGTTGACTCCAACCTCCTTGCTCTACTTAATGACCGGGGAATTCCTGTCAAGGTAAGGACTATTGAGACTGTTGACTCCAACCCCCTTGCTCTACTTAATGACCGGGGAATTCCTGTCAAGGTAAGGACTATTGAGACTGTTGACTCCAACCCCCTTGCTCTACTTAATGACCGGGGAATTCCTGTCAAGGTAAGGACTATTGAGACTGTTGACTCCAATCCCCTTGCTCTACTTAATGACCGGGGAATTCCTGTCAAGGTAAGGACTATTGAGACTGTTGACTCCAACCCCCTTGCTCTACTTAATGACCGGGGAATTCCTGTCAAGGTAAGGACTATTGAGACTGTTGACTCCAACCCCCTTGCTCTACTTAATGACCGGGGAATTCCTGTCAAGGTAAGGACTATTGAGACTGTTGACTCCCACCCCCTTGCTCTACTTAATTACCGGGGAATTCCTGTCAAGGTAAGGACTATTGAGACTGTTGACTCCAACCCCCTTGCTCTACTTAATGACCGGGGAATTCCTGTCAAGGTAAGGACTATTGAGACTGTTGACTCCAACCCCCTTGCTCTACTTAATGACCGGGGAATTCCTGTCAAGGTAAGGACTATTGAGACTGTTGACTCCAACCCCCTTGCTCTACTTAATGACCGGGGAATTCCTGTCAAGGTAAGGACTATTGAGACTGTTGACTCCAATCCCCTTGCTCTACTTAATGACCGGGGAATTCCTGTCAAGGTAAGGACTATTGAGACTGTTGACTCCAACCCCCTTGCTCTACTTAATGACCGGGGAATTCCTGTCAAGGTAAGGACTATTGAGACTGTTGACTCCAACCCCCTTGCTCTACTTAATGAACGGGGAATTCCTGTCAAGGTAAGGACTATTGAGACTGTTGACTCCAACCCCCTTGCTCTACTTAATGACCGGGGAATTCCTGTCAAGGTAAGGACTATTGAGACTGTTGACTCCAACCCCCTTGCTCTACTTAATGACCGGGGAATTCCTGTCAAGGTAAGGACTATTGAGACTGTTGACTCCAACCCCCTTGCTCTACTTAATGACCGGGGAATTCCTGTCAAGGTAAGGACTATTGAGACTGTTGACTCCAACCCCCTTGCTCTACTTAATGACCGGGGAATTCCTGTCAAGGTAAGGACTATTGAGACTGTTGACTCCAACCCCCTTGCTCTACTTAATGACCGGGGAATTCCTGTCAAGGTAAGGACTATTGAGACTGTTGACTCCAACCCCCTTGCTCTACTTAATGACCGGGGAATTCCTGTCAAGGTAAGGACTATTGAGACTGTTGACTCCAACCCCCTTGCTCTACTTAATGACCGGGGAATTCCTGTCAAGGTAAGGACTATTGAGACTGTTGACTCCAATCCCTTTGCTCTACTTAATGACCGGGGAATTCCTGTCAAGGTAAGGACTATTGAGACTGTTGACTCCAACCCCCTTGCTCTACTTAATGACCGGGGAATTCTTGTCAAGGTAAGGACTATTGAGACTGTCGACTCCAACCCCCTTGCTCTACTTAATGACCGGGGAATTCCTGTCAAGGTAAGGACTATTGAGACTGTTGACTTCAACCCCCTTGCTCTACTTAATGACCGGGGAATTCTTGTCAAGGTAAGGACTATTGAGACTGTTGACTCCAACCCCCTTGCTCTACTTAATGACCGGGGAATTCTTGTCAAGGTAAGGACTATTGAGACTGTTGACTCCAACCCCCTTGCTCTACTTAATTACCGGGGAATTCTTGTCAAGGTAAGGACTATTGAGACTGTTGACTCCAATCCCCTTGCTCTACTTAATGACCGGGGAATTCCTGTCAAGGTAAGGACTATTGAGACTGTTGACTCCAATCCCCTTGCTCTACTTAATGACCGGGGAATTCCTGTCAAGGTAAGGACTATTGAGACTGTTGACTCCAACCCCCTTGCTCTACTTAATGACCGGGGAATTCCTGTCAAGGTAAGGACTATTGAGACTGTTGACTCCAACCCCCTTGCTCTACTTAATGACCGGGGAATTCCTGTCAAGGTAAGGACTATTGAGACTGTTGACTCCAACCCCCTTGCTCTACTTAATGACCGGGGAATTCCTGTAAAGGTAAGGACTATTGAGACTGTTGACTCCAATCCCCTTGCTCTACTTAATGACCGGGGAATTCCTGTCAAGGTAAGGACTATTGAGACTGTTGACTCCAACCCCCTTGCTCTACTTAATGACCAGGGAATTCCTGTCAAGGTAAGGACTATTGAGACTGTTGACTCCAATCCCCTTGCTCTACTTAATGACCGGGGAATTCCTGTCAAGGTAAGGACTATTGAGACTGTTGACTCCAACCCCCTTGCTCTACTTAATGACCGGGGAATTCCTGTCAAGGTAAGGACTATTGAGACTGTTGACTCCAACCCCCTTGCTCTACTTAATGACCGGGGAATTCCTGTCAAGGTAAGGACTATTGAGACTGTTGACTCCAACCCCCTTGCTCTACTTAATGACCAGGGAATTCCTGTCAAGGTAAGGACTATTGAGACTGTTGACTCCAACCCCCTTGCTCTACTTAATGACCGGGGAATTCCTGTCAAGGTAAGGACTATTGAGACTGTTGACTCCAATCCCCTTGCTCTACTTAATGACCGGGGAATTCCTGTCAAGGTAAGGACTATTGAGACTGTTGACTCCAACCCCCTTGCTCTACTTAATGACCGGGGAATTCCTGTCAAGCTAAGGACTATTGAGACTGTTGACTCCAACCCCCTTGCTCTACTTAATGACCGGGGAATTCCTGTCAAGGTAAGGACTATTGAGACTGTTGACTCCAACCCCCTTGCTCTACTTAATGACCGGGGAATTCCTGTCAAGGTAAGGACTATTGAGACTGTTGACTCCAATCCCCTTGCTCTACTTAATGACCGGGGAATTCCTGTCAAGGTAAGGACTATTGAGACTGTTGACTCCAACCCCCTTGCTCTACTTAATGACCGGGGAATTCCTGTCAAGGTAAGGACTAGTGAGACTGTTGACTCCAACCCCCTTGCTCTACTTAATGACCGGGGAATTCCTGTCAAGGTAAGGACTATTGAGACTGTTGACTCCAACCCCCTTGCTCTACTTAATGACCGGGGAATTCCTGTCAAGGTAAGGACTAGTGAGACTGTTGACTCCAACCCCCTTGCTCTACTTAATGACCGGGGAATTCCTGTCAAGGTAAGGACTAATGAGACTGTTGACTCCAATCCCCTTGCTCTACTTAATGACCGGGGAATTCCTGTCAAGGTAAGGACTAGTGAGACTGTTGACTCCAATCCCCTTGCTCTACTTAATGACCGGGGAATTCCTGTCAAGGTAAGGACTATTGAGACTGTTGACTCCAACCCCCTTGCTCTACTTAATGACCGGGGAATTCCTGTCAAGGTAAGGACTATTGAGACTGTTGACTCCAATCCCCTTGCTCTACTTAATGACCGGGGAATTCCTGTCAAGGTAAGGACTATTGAGACTGTTGACTCCAACCCCCTTGCTCTACTTAATGACCAGGGAATTCCTGTCAAGGTAAGGACTATTGAGACTGTTGACTCCAATCCCCTTGCTCTACTTAATGACCGGGGAATTCCTGTCAAGGTAAGGACTATTGAGACTGTTGACTCCAATCCCCTTGCTCTACTTAATGACCGGGGAATTCCTGTCAAGGTAAGGACTATTGAGACTGTTGACTCCAACCCCCTTGCTCTACTTAATGACCGGGGAATTCCTGTCAAGGTAAGGACTATTGAGACTGTTGACTCCAATCCCCTTGCTCTACTTAATGACCGGGGAATTCCTGTCAAGGTAAGGACTATTGAGACTGTTGACTCCAACCCCCTTGCTCTACTTAATGACCAGGGAATTCCTGGCAAGGTAAGGACTATTGAGACTGTTGACTCCAACCCCCTTGCTCTACTTAATGACCGGGGAATACAGAGACAAGGCTATATTCACGAAATAAAGAAGCAAATTACTGGAATTGCACAGGTTAAAAATGTGGCCAGCAGTCATCTAAGGAGTACAACAAACATAGGAAATATGTACTTTTATATTTATTTATCGTATGGCTTTTAGTGCCGGGTGTGTCCGAGGACATGAGTCTGTAGCTGCTTCCAGCGGACACGCTTATTAGGGTGAGCTACAAGTTCCGTTCAATTTCAAGTAGTTCCAACTTTCGCCACCAGATATCAATGCTACCTAGTGGTGAACGTTGGAACTTGGATAGAGCGTTACAACGAAAACTAACCTAACAATTTAGCTGCACACAACTTTAGTCTGAGGCAGGATCTTTTACATGCCATAAATCTATATGGGACCGCCGGCTTTACTTTCCCTCCGAAGGAAGGCATACTGAATGATTTTTAACGCTCTTAAAAAATCCGACGACTTCGGCCGGGTTTGAACCCGCGATCTTGGGCACAGCAGTTCAGCATACTACCAACTACGCCACCGAAGCCGCTTATGAATAAACACGCAAAAATAAGTATTTATTTATTAAAAAACGGCCAAACTATGTAAATTAATAGAAAACATTTAGTTAAGTAGAAAAAAATTAACACAACTATCCTCGCCTTAGTAATAAGTGAGGGAGCTTGCCTTAGATTGAAAGGAAGATATTGTGACAATGGTTAACAGCCTCTAGTCTAGAGGATGACCAACCTCTAGAATGTTTCAGTTCAAATCAAGCAAACTACTGACAGTAGACTGTCCTTTGGCAAACATTGCTATCGGATTGTAAAATAAAAATTAAGTAGCAATACTTTTTATGCAGTAGTCAGACCTTTAATCCTATACGCAGCTGAGAGCCTCTTTCTAACTAACAATGGCCCCCCTTAGGGCCCTCGAGGTACACGAAAGGAAATTCTTGCGGAAAATAGTGGGACCAAGGATCTTCCCAGATGGAAGCAATGGTACAAACCAAGTTGCGAACTCGATAAACACCAGGAAAAGCTCACCGATGCCATCAGAAGGAGACGCCTGGCTTTCTGTACAGAATGGACCACCACAGGCTGTCTTATAAGATCTTCAAGGTAGCCAAGCCACTGGGTCTTTGTGGATCAAACAAATTGAGAAAGATCTTAATATTCAGCAAGACACAATAAACGAAGGAAGGAAGATTGTAGTTTTACGTGACCGTGAATCTTGTGATTATGAGCCACGGGACCTCCTTTTTACGTGGAATCCGAACCACAGGACATGGCATTTCACTTCGAAAATCTCACATGCATTGACCGGGAATCGAACCCGGACCGCCTTGGTGAGAGGCATACAGCTAGACCGCTGAGCCACCACGCCCCTGCACAATAAACGACAGGAGACGCTACCGCCAGACTTTACCTCACATCCATTACAGAAGCTCACCACAACGCGTCCAGCAAATGGTCCGAGTTCAGCAAGATTACTGGTCCAATAGGAAGGCTCAAGATTCCAGCAAAAGAGTAGCCGCCAAGCAATCCACCACAAGTGGCCCAAACAACCGAATAGACAGGGTGTTTCAGAAACACTTTTACAAACTTTGGGGATTGGTTCCTTACATCAAAACAAGAAAAAGTTTCATATACACATGTCCCAAAATCCTTCGTTATCGATTTATTAATGAAGAACATTGTACAGTGACACATTAATTGACAGCCTGTTGGGAAGTGTTTTAACACATGAATTCATATCAAAAATGGTTCCTGACACCGACAGATGGAAAAACTGTCAAATGCACAGGTGTTCCAGACAGGCTCGCCATCAGCACCAGTTTAGAATTAATGTGTGGGCTGGCATTGTAGGTCCATACGTTCTACCAGCACGTCTTACAGGTGCTGTCTCCAGAGACTTTATCCAGAACACCCTTTCAGACTTACTGCATGACAATGTGCCCCTGCATGATGGGGCTCCTGCACTCATTAGTCACCTTGTTCGCACTGCACCGACGGAGATCTTCCAGGGCAGAGGAGGACCCGTTTCATGTCTTGCACGGTCCGTTAGACTTTTATGTGTGATGTCATAAACCTTTTTTGATATGAGTTCATGTGTTAAACACTTCCAAACAGGCTGTCATTAATGTGTCACTGTACAATGTTCTTTCATTAATAAATCGAAAACGAAGGATTTTGGGACATGTGTGTATGAACCTTTTTTCTTGTTTTGGTGTTAGGAACCAATCCCCAAAGTTTGTAAAAGTATTTCGGAAACACCCTGTATATACTGTTTATGCAAATGTGACAATAAAATAACGAGGCAGTTTTCACACTGTAACTACGTGGCTATTTTTGGCGAGAAACCGGAACCGTAACAGTTAAATTTAAAAGGTAACTTACGCAACCCTTTTCTGATTTTGGTGCGTAAGCATTAAATTAAGAGGCATGACCTCTCCCCGAATGAGGATGCTCCCCTAGGTTAATAGAATGTTACTTTGCATCCAGCATTCAAATCCAGATCATTTACTGAAGTCCTGGAGATAATCACCCAAATCATTTTTTATGTATGCCAATCTGAGAGGGCCAATTATGGGCTCATTGCTTATTTACAAATACTTTACTTGTATTTTAGTTTTTGAAGACCTTGCTCGACTATCCCAAACTTGTACGGTACTAAGATCCAAGTGGTCAACAATTCCGATGAGTATTTGTTAGCCTACTTTTCACATTTTGTAAAAATGAGGAAAAAGTAGATCTATGAGATCGATCCGGGAAACGGCTGCAGCTATCGAAACCAAATTTGGTATGAATAAAGACCTATGCCTGAATATCTCACGACCATACTTGAAAATGACATCAGTGCTACTAACTGCTGAAAAATCACAATTGTAAATTGAGGTATTTGTTGGATATCTCGGAAGATAAACATGGGAATTGTTCCAAAATGCACATGAAATGAAAATCCACAGCCTGCTTCCAGTCTTCGACCGGGTCAGGAATGGAATGAATGAAGCCCCCATCTAGCGGCGAGGATATGAACTGTGCCGGCTGCCGAGGCCTGACGCACTCCTCTGGGGGCAATGATTAAATGAATGACAGATGAAATGAAATGATAGTGGAGAGTGTCGCTGGAATGAAATTTTGACAGGGAAAACCGGAGTACCCGGAGAAAAACCTGTCTGCCTCCGTTTTGTCCAGCACAGATCTCACATGGAGTGACCGGGATTTGAACCACGGACCCAGCGGTGAGAGGCCGGCGTGCTGCCGCCTAAGCCACGGAGGCTTCCCAAAATGCACATACATATAGATAATATTACATCAGACTAATTTACAGGAGCCCATACATGAGAGTGTTGCCAAAGTGATTCTATGCCTGCTGATAGGTCTAATGTTTAATCTATCGGATTTCAACCAAATTTGGCATGTGATTTGCACACCGGACCAGATATGAATATGCATTTTTTAGTGTCAACAGGCTTCGCCAGCCGACCGCGACTGTGTCATTTCAGACTAGTCGTTACGTTTTGCCAAAGCTTACATTTTGATCCCTTATCGCGAAAGAAATCCCTGACTGTACGTTGAAGAATTCCTAACACGATCCACATTAAGGAAAGTTAATTTTAGCTAGTGAATAGGCTACGTATATTTACAGTTCCTGGTAGGGTACTCACCATCATTGTAGTAAAAATTTGTTCAGTAGAAAATCAACAATATCCATTAAGTTCGCAAAAAAAACCACTCATTTTGAGCCAATTTTACATTTTATCGCGAATTAAATACGGTACCGCTAAAATGTAAACGTATGGGTCACAGGACAGGAAGATAATTATGTTGCATGAGTTTGAAACAAACTCGACTTAAGACACATATTCTTTCAAAATTGGCACATTTATAGATCATAATATTGCCAATAGTTCAAAAATGCACTCTATACATTATTATCTTAATCTCAATATATCAGAAAGTATGCAGGCCAACAGTTCTAAACTTTGTATACATATAGTACCTGCCAATGTAGGTTAATTTTCAGTAACCGATATATGACAGTGCTGCCAACATGAATATTCACGTGCTGATAGGTTTAATGTTGTATCACATGTAACTTCCATACTAATAATTAAGTTCTTTAAAAATTGGCACATATATAGATCAGAATATTTCAATTTAAGTTTCAGCATTCCATTTATTGCAGTGTCGCCAAACTGATTTTACGCATGCTGAAACGTGCATATCTATTGGACCTCAAACAAATTTTGGATGTGCATTGTGGAGAGATGGAACTAAGAATATATTTAGAGTCGCCAGGTCTGCCAACTATTGATATATGAGATCTATAATGGTAAGAAAAGTTAGGCTCTTTAGTTCGTCACGGAACTACTTTCTCTCGCACACACTCAACAACATAGGTGGCACCGGAAACTCAAAACAGGGAAAGGCTCACACTAAAAATGCAAAACTAAAATTGGCTTCACCACCTCCAAATGACACCTGTAAATATGTCCCTCATAAAACAAAGAATCTTGGATCTGTGCTTAGTAAGTGCGGTCAGTGAAGCAGGGCGGGTCCCAGCTCCCCGAATCTAATCACCACATAATTAAGGGTTCCCCTCACTCGATTCGTCTTCCACCAAACGACAAAACAGAATAAATAATGGGCCGTCACATAAACAACGTACAGTCAGGTAACCTAACCACCTCTGCACTTACTTTCTGCGCATGGCGTTCCTCAAGGATCATACATTACGTTTTCTGTATCTAGTAGTAGCTATGACTACGACACGCCTCACAAATTGGATCTGAAAATATGAATATTAAGCCTTAATGTGTCTTGTGAAATATTCCAAGCTAATACCTTTGCCTTGCGTGTCATTTGCGAGATATTCCGCAACGTAATTCCTGCTCTAGCGGGACGCGTACGGAATATTCCGCAGGTTATCTTTCATTACGGTAGGTGATAGAGACGTATTGGACAACCTTTACGAACGCACCTAAAACAGGAATTGATTTACGTGAATAATTTCATTTAGGCTACATTTGTTAGGTTTGATGAGATACATGCTTGAGTGTGATAATAATTGTTTGATTGTAATGGCGAGCTCGGACCATAAGAATCTGGCTACGATTTCAAGATATTTGGACGAATCGGGCAGTGACTACAGTACTTGCGAATAAAGCGGTGAAGAGATTGAGGATTTATCAACAAGTAACAATAAAACTGGTAGAGATGAGAGTAGTGGTGTTGCAGATATAAGTATAAGGTAAGTTATGCCTTCTTTCCACGATGTAAATTCCGTTGTTTCGCTGAGCTGATTCAAAATTTGTACGTTTTCCCTTGTTAAAAGTTTTCTAAACAATATAGAAAAGTAAACATGATAACCATGTCTTTAAAAAATTATTTAGAAATATGAAATAGTACATCATATTTCAGTGACCCTGGAAGGATTGAGAGGTTATAGAAATTGTATTTTGGTGTTCAAATATCGAATGAAGGATAGAGGAAGCGTGAATTCCACTCTTTTCAGACTAACTAACTAACTAACTAACTAACCAAACTAAACCTATCTTCATGCTGACTTGTAATTCGACGTATTCAACTATTCGAGATAAATAATAGACTAATAATCGTATTGCCGTAGCATAGTGAAACCACAACTCCACCGGCCGATCTGTGGCTGAGATATCAATAATTTTAGTAATACGAGATAACTTTTACGTGACGAATCGTATTCGGAGTGCAGTGGATTTTTGCCGCCCTACTTTGGCCGGGAATCGAACCAGCGATCTTGTGATCAGTAGGTGGACACACCGAGGAAGTCCAGTGAAAATAAAATGCAGTAAATTTAATCTCCCCAGAAAGTATCCACAAGTTATCAGTTTCACAGATATGGAAATAACAACCACCATGTCGAATGACGGGTCATTGCATGACTTGAGTAACAGATATGCTCAGCTAGATAATATGTGCCTTAAGTAGGCTCATCATGCAACATATGACCCATACGATTAGATTTTAGCGGTATTTAATTCGCGATAAAATCAAAAATTGGCTCAAAATGAGTGGTTTTTTTTTTGCGAACTAAATGGATGATGTTGATTTTCTACAAAACAAACAAATGATGGAGAGTGCCCTCCCAGAAACTGTAAATATACGTATTCATTAGCTAAAATTATCCTTCTTTCATGTGGATTGTGTTCGGAATTCTTCAACGTGCAGTAAGGGATTTCTTTCGCTATAAGGGATCAAAATGCAAACGTTGGCAAAACTTAATGTTTGTACTGTAAGTACAAATCATGGATGATACACAACGTTAAATGCTACAAACCCAAAACTCTAATCAGGTTATTACGATAGAAGGGCAACCCTCGCTCCTACGTGAGAAATACTGTGATGATAATTGTTCACAGCTGGAAATTGAAGCTCTGAATCCTCTGTCACTTTCCAGAAACAATGAACTCTATAATTATAGATTTGGGCTTGAGATATGAAACATTTTACTGTTCGCTTTAAATTGATGTCATTGTCCGAATGCTCATCTACAGATGTAGAATAACTGCACCATCTCTTGTGGAACCATGTAATAACAATTATATCCCCCACAAACTAATTTATTAAATCACAGTCATACATAAATTAACACTAAAGGAATATATCTTACAGTTTATCTGTGATCCTCGTTATCAAGGTATTACACACTTAGTTTTATGGCTCGGCCCCGTTGGTCGTTCACGCAGAAGTCGGCCCAGCTACAAACCACACATGTCCCGGTCACCGATTTCAATAGGCTTCGCACAAGTTCGAAACTAGGTTCTAGCCCAAGTCATGTTATGCCAATACAGACATTCACTTACACTGTTCAAATAACAGAAGGTCAATATGCGTGTATCAATGTCTATACTAAGACAAAATTGATGTATTTTCTCTTACTGTAAAGGTGTTCTATTGAAAGCTTTGCTAGATGCTTGGATACAGCAAATTTAATTAAAGGTTTCGCGATCCAGAACGCTATGCAAGATTGGCCTAAACCTCCAGAACTTTTAACTGTCTTGAAAATGATTACAGATTTGCATTCACCAACGAAAAAACATAAACATTAACAAACAAAGCATAAAACGGAATGCCTTATTATTTGATTTGGTGTAGACAACCACTAATGATTTGATGGATATATAATCAATCACGAGTGAAGCCACCGTGGCTTAGGCAGCAGCACGCCGGCCTCTCACCACTGGGTCCGTGGTTCAAATCCCGGTCACTCCATATGAGATCTGTGCTGGACAAAACGGAGGCAGACAGGTTTTTCTCCGGGTACTCCGGTTTTCCCTGTCAAAATTTCATTCCAGCAACACTCTCCACTATCATTTCATTTCATCTGTCATTCATTGAATCATTGCCCCAGAAGAGTGCGTCAGGCCTCGGCAGCCGGCACAGTTCATATCCTCGCCGCTAGATGGGGGCTTCATTCCTGACCCGGTCGGGGACTGGAAGCAGGCTGTGGATTTTCATTTTTTCACTTCCGAGTGAAGCGTCATGACGCGTGATGGGCTCCATCTCGGCAACGTATCGGCTAGCTGCGGAGCCATTTCCCGTACAAATACAAGTGAATTAATTTACGTATTTAACAGTCATACAGCATAACCTTTTGATGCATAAGGATTACAACGCGACCAAGAACTATATTTCCCAACCACCCCGAGACGAGGAAAAGTTACATTACAAAAATGATAACAACTTCGTTTCTTGGGCACACAAAATTTTGAAAGTAAGAAACCGGTTATAAAACATTCGAATGTATATTGCGTTAAAATTTGGATTCCATCTGATGGCGGGTTTTTGAGATAATAATTCTTAAATGTGACGCATGGTTGAAACACGCTTAAAAAACGGGCACTTTTTGTGATCCAACTGCGATAAAAAATATTAAAATATAAATTAAAAATTCCAAACCTACATGAGCTAACGTAAAATAGAACGACAACAATGATGATGTTATTGAACTCCATGTAGGCTTATTGGTTACTTCACAAACAACCTTCAAACTCGAGTGCACATCATACTTTGGTCGACAGTAGAAATGGGCTGTAAATAACCACGTGAACATGTATATTCAGAAAATTCATATGCAAATAGGAATAAGGAATGTAGTTAACAATTAAATCTCGAAGGGAGTCGCTTGGAATTATAATTAAAAAAACAACGGCCATATTTAAATGTCATTTTCAGCCCATATTTCGTCATGTTTGATTCATATTTCGTCATGTTTGAGGACATATTTGCTCTCATATTCGGGTTATTTTTAGGTCTTAAACAACCGAGCCATAGTCATGAGACTCGTGAGTGTCGGAGATGGATCGGGGAGTGAGGGTTTGCGATAAAGGCACTTCGGAAAGGAAGTTAAAGAAAACGCCTGGTCGCAACGCTTTTGGCACATGACAAGTGTATTACAAAGCGCTTCGAAGTCATCGGGTATATTTTAGGCTGACCATTGCAAGCACAACCGCTGGTGGAAAACAAGCAACTTGACCAACTACGAGTGGAGGTGATTGTTGTTGAAATAAACGAAAGGAAAAAATGCCCTAACTTTCGAAGAATGAGATTTGAGGAGCTCGCAGGGAAGAAGAGCCATGAAAGGCCGATAGGAAAGGGAAAGAGGAAGAACACCGGATCGCGCTCGGTGTCGCAGGCGTGAGCTCTTGAGGGTGTATCGCTATCCGAGGTGCATCATACACAGTACATAGGAGATACTGCAGGCGCCCCCAGTGGACAAAATAGGAATTAGTTTTGAAACTTACAGACTAAACCATGGAGAATTCTTGTTCCATGCTACGAGGTGTAGGCGCCCCTAGTGGACAAAATAGGAATTAGATTTGAGACTTGAAAAACCGTTGCATGGAACAAGAATAGTCCATGGTTTGTCTGTAAGTTTAATCTGTGGAGACTGATGGCTAGAGGACTAAAACATTAAAGTTATTAATCTTGACAAGTAGTTGCTGTCAAAGCGATATCAATAGATATAATAGCAACAATACTATGAAAAAGAAGGGAAGACATCCGACCGCTCGAAAAATGAAGATATCAAAAAAATTACAAGACTCTATAAAGGCGAGAAAATGAAAGACACCCTAGGCCTCGAATACTTCAATACCATCGGGGTAGGAAGAGAATAAGGAAGGTCGACAGAAACAGTTTTGAGCTCCTGGGGGACGTAACCTTGTGGTCCATCAGGAGACAAGTCATTAGCGCTGTTTTCAACTACAGTCTGAGATGAGATAATACTAACGGGAAAACACATTTTAGCCTAGGTCATGGATACTGTACGACAAACTTTTCTCCCTGGCTTCATTTCTGTCGTACCCTGTTTACTTTCAGATATGTTTCACGAGTGTGCCAACTATGTCGACCTGTTATTATTACCGTTTCCAAAGTCTAAGCGGCGGATGATTTTTACGGCCGGATGCCCTTCATACGCCAGCCTCATGAGATGAGTTAATGAGAGATTATATGAATGATGGTGAATGAAACTGGGCTATGATGTGGAAGCAAGCGGCCGTGGTCTGTCACAAGGTACCGTCCCATCATTTGTCTGGAGTTGAAAATGGGAAAACCCTCAAAAACTACCCTCGATTACAAATACACATACTAGCACAGCCAATACAATGACACAGGTTGACAAGTTCCACACACAGACTCTCAGGTACACGGCGCTACATAACCTTGATGTCACAAAGCCCCTAAAGCAATCAACAACAAACACAAATACACACACCAAAAGGACAAATCTAAGTACACGGGGTTAACACGGTCACGATAATTGAAGTAACAACAACAAAGCTAGCTGAATCCGACCAGACTGTAAAGCTGTGGCTGATGGATGCAGCTTGTCTGCCCCTTGGTTTACAGCAGTTGTTTTGATTCCGGCAATTAATTGGATGTGAACCGCCACCACTAATGAGCCAAGACACAGCCATCGATCCATCGAACAGTGTCGACCAGCGATCACAGGCGCCAATAAAACAAAACAGGATCCTCTTAAAAAACACTGGTTTCAGGGTCGACACGAGATCACAAACCACATTACTGTTGTACAACTGCTCTTACCTTTTGTCCCGTGGTTTCAAGATAGTCTACTGGCTTCTCAACAGGGGTGACCAATAGCCGGCCCTTTGTACCAGGGGTGACCAATAACCTACTGAATTCTCAAGAGCCAGCACTTTATACCAGGGGTGGCCAATAACCTACTGGGTGAATAATAGCCTACTGGGTGACCAATAGCCGGCCCTTTGTACCAGGGGTGGCCAATAGCCTACTGGGTTCTAAAGAGCCGACCCTTTGTACCAGGGGTGGCCAATAGCCTACTGGGTTCTCAACAGGGGTGACCAATAGCCGGCCCTTTGTACCAGGGGTGGCCAATAGCCTACTGGGTTCTCAAGAGCCGGCACTTTATACCAGGGGTGGCCAATAGCCTACTGGGTTCTCAACAGGGGTGACCAATAGGGTTCTCAACAGCAGACCCTTTGTACCAGGGGTGACCAATAGCCGGCCCTTTGTACCAGGGGTGGCCAATAGCCTACTGGGTGACCAATAGCCGGCCCTTTGTACCAGGGGTGGTCAATAGCCTACTGGGTTCTCAACAGGGGTGACCAATAGCCGGCCCTTTGTACCAGGGGTGGCCAATAGCCTACTGGGTTCTCAAGAGCCGGCACTTTATACCAGGGGTGGCCAATAGCCTACTGGGTTCTCAACAGGGGTGACCAATAGGGTTCTCAACAGCCGACCCTTTGTACCAGGGGTGACCAATAGCCGGCCCTTTGTACCAGGGGTGGCCAATAACCTACTGGCTTCTCAAGAGCCGACCCTTTATACCAGGGGTGGCCAATAACCTACTGAATTCTCAAGAGCCGGCACTTTATACCAGGGGTGGCCAATAGCCTACTGGGTTCTCAACAGGGGTGACCAATAGGGTTCTCAACAGCCGACCCTATGTACCAGGGGTGGCCAATAGCCTACTGAATTCTCAAAAGCCGGCACTTTATACCAGGGGTGGCCAATAGCCTACTGGGTTCTCAACAGCCGACCCTTTGTACCAGGGGTGGCCAATAACCTACTGGCTTCTCAACAGGGGTGACCAATAGAGTTCTCAACAGCCGACTCTTTGTACCAGGGGTAGCCAATAACCTACTGAATTCTCAACAGACGGCACTTTATACCAGGGGTGGCCAATAACCTACTGAATTCTCAAGAGCCGGCACTTTATACCAGGGGTGTCCAATAGCCTACTGGGTTCTCAACAGGGGTGACCACTAGGGTTCTCAACAGCCGACCCTTTGTACCAGGGCTGGCCAATAGCCTACTGAATTCTCAACAACCGGCACTTTATACCAGGGGTGGCCAATAACCTACTGGGTTCTCAACAGCCGACCCTTTGTACCAGGGGTGGCCAATAGCCTACTGGGTTCTCAACAGCCGACCCTTTGTACCAGGGGTGGCCAATAACCTACTGGCTTCTCAACAGGGGTGACCAATAGGGTTCTCAACAGCCGACCCTTCGTACCAGGGGTGGCCAATAACCTACTGAATTCTCAAGAGCCGGCACTTTATACCAGGGGTGGCCAATAGCCTACTGGGTTCTCAACAGCCGACCCTTTGTACCAGGGGTGACCAATAACCTGCTGGGTTCTCAACAGCCGACCTTTTGTACCAGGGGTGACCAATAGCCTGCTGGGTTCTCAACAGCCGACCCTTTATACCAGGGGTGACCAATAACCTGCTGGGTTCTCAACAGCCGAACCTTTGTACCAGGGATGGCCAATAACCTACTGAATTCTCAAGAGCCGGCACTTTATACCAGGGGTGGCCAATAGCCTACTGGGTTCTCAACAGCCGAACCTTTGTACCAGGGATGGCCAATAACCTACTGAATTCTCAAGAGCCGGCACTTTATACCAGGGGTGGCCAATAGCCTACTGGGTTCTCAACAGCCGACCCTTTATACCAGGGATGGCCAATAACCTACTGAATTCTCAAGAGCCGGCACTTTATACCAGGGGTGGCCAATAGCCTACTGTTTCTCAACAGCCGATCCTTTATACCAGGGGTGGCCAATAGCCTACTGGGTTCTCAACAGCCGACCCTTTATACCAGGGGTGGCCAATAGCCTACTGGCTTCTCAACAGGGTTGACCAATAGCCGGCCCTTTGTACCAGGGGTGGTCAATAACCTACTGAATTCTCAAGAGCCAGCACTTTATACCAGGGGTGGCCAATAACTTACTGGGTTCTCAACAGCCGGCACTTTGTACCAGGGGTGGCCAATAACCTACTGAATTTTCAAGAGCCGGCACTTTATACCAGGGATGGCCAATAGCCTACTGGGTTCTCAACAGCCGACCCTTTGTACCAGGGGTGGCCAATAACCTACTGAATTCTCAAGAGCCGGCCCTTTATACCAGGGGTGGCCAATAGCCTACTGGGTTCTCAACAGCCGACCCTTTGTACCAGGGGTGGCCAATAACCTACTGAATTCTCAAGAGCCGGCACTTTTTACCAGGGATGGCCAATAGCCTACTGGGTTCTCAACAGCCGACCCTTTGTACCAGGGGTGGCCAATAACCTACTAAATTCTCAAGAGCCGGCACTTTATACCAGGGGTGGCCAATAGCCTACTGGGTTCTCAACAGCCGACCCTTTGTACCAGGGGTGGCCAATAACCTACTGAATTCTCAAGAGCCGGCACTTTATACCGGGGATGGCCAATAGGCTACTGGCTTCTCAACAGGGGTGACCAATAGGGTTCTCAACAGCCGGCACTTTATACCAGGGGTGGCCAATAACCTACTGAATTCTCAAGAGCCGGCACTTTATACCAGGGGTGGCCAATAGCCTACTGGGTTCTCAACAGCCGACCCTTTATACCAGGGGTGGCCAATAGCCTACTGGGTTCTCAACAGCCGACCCTTTGTACCAGGGGTGGCCAATAACCTACTGAATTCTCAAGAGCCGGCACTTTATACCAGGGGTGGCCAATAGCCAACTGGGTTCTCAACAGCCGACCCTTTGTACCAGGGGTGGCCAATAACCTACTGAATTCTCAAGAGCCGGCACTTTATACCAGGGGTGGCCAATAGCCTACTGGGTTCTCAACAGCCGACCCTTTGTACCAGGGGTGGCCAATAACCTACTGGGTTCTCAACAGCCGACCCTTTGTACCAGGGGTGGCCAATAACCTACTGGGTTCTCAAGAGCCGACCCTTTGTACCAGGGGTGTCCAATAACCTACTGAATTCTCAAGAGCCGGCACTTTATACCAGGGGTGGCCAATAACCTACTGGGTTCTCAACAGCCGACACTTTGTACCAGGGGTGACCAATAACCTGCTGGGTTCTCAACAGCCGACCCTTTCTACCAGGGGTGACCAATAGCCTACTGGGATCTCAACAGCCGGCCCTTTATACCAGGGGTGACCAATAACCTGCTGGGTTCTCAACAGCCGACCCTTTGTACCAGGGGTGACCAATAACCTGCTGGGTTCTCAACAGCCGACCCTTTGTACCAGGGGTGACCAATAGCCTACTGGGTTCTCAACAGCCGACCCTTTATACCAGGGGTGGCCAATAGCCTACTGGGTTCTCAACAGCCGACCCTTTGTACCAGGGGTGTCCAATAACCGACTGAATTCTCAAGAGCCGGCACTTTATACCAGGGGTGACCAATAACCTACTGGGTTCTCAACAGCCGGCACTTTATACCAGGGGTGACCAATAACCTGCTGGGTTCTCAACAGCCGACCCTTTGTACCAGGGGTGACCAATAACCTGCTGGGTTCTCAACAGCCGGCCCTTTTTACCAGGGGTGACCAATAGCCTACTGTGATCTCAACAGCCGACCCTTTGTACCAGGGGTGGCCAATAACCTACTGGGTTCTCAACAGCCGGCACTTTATACCCATGGGTGACCAATAGCCTACTGGGTTCCCTTTGTGCCAGGGGTGACCAATAACCTACTGGATTCTCAACAGCCGACCCTTTATACCAGGGGAGACCAATTGCCTACTGGGTTCTCCACAGCCGGCCCGTTGTACCAGGGGTGGCCAATAACCTACTGGGTTCTCAACAGCCGACCCTTTATACCAGGGGTGATAAATAACCTGCTGGATTTTCAACAGCCGACCTTTTGTACCAGGGGAGACCAATAACCTACGGGGTTCTCAACAGCCGGCCCTTTGTACCAGGGGTGACAAATAACCTACTGGGTTCTCAACAGCCGGCCCTTTGTACCAGGGGTGACCAATAGCCTACTGGTTCTCAACAGCCGGCCCTTCGTGTCAGGGGTGACCAATAACCCACTGGGTTCTCAATAGCCGGCCCTTTGTACCAGGGGTGGCCAATAACCTACCGGGTTCTCAAAAGCCGGCCCTTTGTACCAGGGGTGACCAATAACCTACTGGGCTCTCAACAGCCGGCCCTTTATACCCAGGGGTGACCAATAACCAACTGGGTTCTCAACAGCCGGCCCTTTATACCAGGGGTGGTAAATAACCTGTTGGATTCTAAACAACCGACCCTTTATACCAGGGGTGGTAAATAACCTGCTGGATTCTCAACAGCCGACCCTTTGTACCAGGGGTGACCAATAACCTACTGGGTTCTCAACAGCCGGCCCTTTGTACCAGGGGTGACCAATAACCCACTGGGTTCTCAACAGCCGGCCCTTTATACCCAGCGGTGACCAATAACCTACTGGGTTCTAAACAGCCGACCCTTTAATCCAGGGGTGGTAAATAACCTGTTGGATTCTAAACAGCCGACCCTTTATACCAGGGGTGGTAAATAACCTGCTGGGTTCAACAGCCGGCCCTTTGTACCAGGGGTGACCAATAACCTACTGGGTTGTCAACAGCCGGCCCTTTGTACCAGGGGTGACCAATAACCTACTGGGTTCTCAACAGCCGACCCTTTATACCAGGGGTGGTAAATAACCTGCTGAATTCTCAACAGCCGACCCTTTATACCAGGGGTGGCCAATAACAGTAACTTTGGGAGCCGCAATTTTACGAAACTGTCTCGAAGCGAGCCAGGTGGTTAAAAAATTAATGATTTACAAAATATACACACTTATTTTATTTCAGAAAAAATGAAGAAACATGTATATAGTTTATGTTCGACGATGTCGAAATGTAAATATTATATGTCAGAAAACTGTATCATAATGAGGGTCATTATAACACTTATGTTTCATTATGAAACAGTTTCTCCCACCAATCAGAGTTCAAGAAACAATTGTGTGACCGATTAGGTAAGGATAGCATCGCATCTGCGCTGACTTCCACGGCCTCCTATTTTAAATCTCACTGCGTGACTAGTGTCATAGTGGGGTATATCCAGGAGGCCATGGTATTCCCTGCGTCTCATGCGCTCTGTTCAATACATAAAACTGACGAAATCTCGACAGATATTTATGAGTATTTCTGTTCGAACATAAAATGGTTAACGTCGAACATAAACATTCGTATGCAACTCGCGTATAATGGCAATAATTAAGACACGAGTATTTATAATTTTCATACGAGCTCGTTGTAATGTCCTATTTTATGTTTTTTATACTTTTTAAGATCTGAACTATGTTTTGAAGGAGCCGCACCAGATTGACTCAAGAGCCGTATTTGGCTCGCGAGCCCCGTAGTGGTCACCCCTGCTCGATATGACAATGCTGGTTATCACCAAGGCCAGTCGGATTCGATTCCCGCTCAATGCACGTGGGATTTTCTAAAGTGAAATGTCACGTCCAGTGGTTGAGATTCCAAATAAAAATCAGCTTATGATAAACGATCACGCAAAGCTTAAACTTATCGCGAAGTTGTGAAACTCAATAAATATAAAACTAAAATAATGAAATGCAGCCGAAAGAAATGAGGAACCCCTCTGCTACTTGGGAAGCAAAATAACCAGTGATGGACGAAGCAAGGATGATATAAAAAGTAGATTGCGTCAAGCAACTAAAGCGTTTCTGCAGAAAAGAAATCTGTCGATATAAAATATACATATACGTATTAGAAAGTCATTTTTGACGTGGCAGTTAAACTTGGACTGTTAGTGCAGCAGAAAAGAGGCGAATTGAAGATTTTGAAATGTGGTGAAGATCAGGTGGGTAAATAAAGTAATAAATGAAAACATATTAAGACGAGTGGGAGAGGAGACATGTTTCTGGTGACATAGATTGCTAGGGCACATACAAGATGGCACTGGTTGTTCCGCAAATCCAAGTACACGGGATTGAAAAGGCCACGATAATTGAAAAAACAACAAAGCCGTGGCTCTCGCTAGCTCTCTTCCACAACTTGAACTCAGGAGCAGCAAACTTAGATATGGAAGGTCGAGGATAAACCGATGTAGGATGTGGTAGCTATGTAGAGATGAAACGATTAGCTTAGGACAGGGAGGCATGGAGCGCTGCATCAAACCAGTAAAACTAAACGACTGAAGACCCTAACCCAAACAATGATTTCTACTGAAGCTCTTTTTCAAAATTTCCCTTACCGATTGGCTTGTATCGGACCCAACCACTGTATTCCTGCTGCTTCATTGGTTGACCTGACTTCCGGTCGCCTCAACGAGAGGAAATTACAATAGTTGTCAGGAATGCGCCACAGTCGACAAGAGCGCAATGAATAGCACGCTAACACTAGGAGCGGTACAGCTATCGTAACCCCGTGTACTTGGGTGTATGTGCCATTTGTCTCATTAGAGCTACTCTCGCCAGGACGTGGGTTCGAACCTTACCATAGGCCGTCGTAGAAATGGTTTGGTTGCCGGCTTCGCGAAGGGCTAGAACGGCGTATACTAAGCTTCGTGCGGCATAACTCAACCAACCTCGAAATGGTTTTCCGTGGATTCCCACTTCTACTCCAGGCAAATGGTAGGCTAAAATTTTCAACTCCAGGCAACTGCCGGGATGGTATCTTCTCTCATTAAGGTTGGCGTCAGGAAGGGCACCCGGCCGCAAAAACCACCCGCCACATCGCATCTCATCCCCGATCCCGTTGAGACCGGGAATAATAAGGGAAAGTGGGAAACCACGGAAAACCATTTCTGGGATGCTGAGGTGGGAACCGAACCCACCTCTTTTCAGTTATGCCACACGTTCTAGCCCTTGGCAAGGCCGGGAATCTAACCCGGACCTCAGAGGTGTGGCGTGGCTTATAGCCTGTCAGCCCGGGAGCCTTATGAGCTATATCAAAAGATTTCGACCAAGTGCATTTCATTGTGGATATGATCTGGTGCACTTAAGCGCTGGAAATACACAAGATAGAAAAGGATAGTAGACGTGACAATTTCATGTGAAATGAAAATCAAGTTATACGAGGGCTTTTTTTCAAGTTCCGATGGACTGTATACAAGTAACAGATTGACATACCAAACTGATTTTACTACTAAATGTTTGCTTGTTTTATTCTTCTGTCTCAACATAATCGCCACAACGATTGAAACATTTGTCGTATCGTTAGACCGCCCTCTGCCGCCACTGAGGTGGGTACGACCGGACTGTGCCAACGTTACGATAGACTTTTACAAAGAATTCAAGTGTGAGGTTTTGGACCATCTGCCATTTAGTGCAAACCAGCACTGAATGATTTTCACCTTTTCCGAGAATTGAGGGTATGGTTGGTCGGCAACGCCTCGCCAAAAAGGAAACACTTCAGGAGACTCTCCAGACGTACCCCCCTCAGTGGCGGCAGAGGGCATTGGGAAGCTGGGGTAACGATACGACAAATCGGCGATTATGTTGAGACAGAAGAATAAAACAAGCAAACATTTAGTAGTAAAATCAGTTTTGTATGTCAATCTGTTATTTTTATACAGTCCATCGAAACTTGAAGAAAAAAAACTCGTAAAAGGAGAGTCGTAGGAGTCTTCAGCCTTTTGACTGGTTTGAAGCAGCTCTCCATGGATCCCCCATCTCTACATAACTACCACACCTTACATCCCCTGCCTTCCTTCCATAACAAAGTTTGCTACTCCTAATATACTATATGTCCTACCAACCTCAGAGATTGCCACGAGATGGTCGATTCGCTTATATCAACTATGATTCCTGATCTAACGAAACCAGCGAGATGGGATAGTATTTTCCAGTTCATTTATAAACAGGCACAAGTAAGGACAAATTATAATTAGGCTGTGTCCCGACGCTCAAGACTTGAGTGCTATGTGCTAAGCACCTTGTGGCGTCACATCCGGAATATTAGTTGACTATCTAGTTCTAGCTTTGGGACACAGCCTAATTTACCGCTACGTGAATAATTATTGGTTCGCACCTCGACACTCAAATATTTATTTAAGAAAATCAAGTAGCACAAGAAGTCTTCAAATTTGAACAAAGATTATGACTTGGATATTGTGTGAGGCAGCATTCTTGTGAAAGCAAGGGTTGATAACCATGTTTGCTGTACGCGTCAAGCCAAACCTTTGCCCAAACCTTATCATCCCTCAAATTTCCTCCTGCGTCTTGAGATGGAAAATAACTAGAGCTCCACACAAGAACAAGAAAAACGACTAAACCCGGACAATCATCCAACCAAGTTATTGGGGTGGAACAGCGACCCCAACCAAGAGAGGTTTTAACATGCAGAAAGTAAAGACAGAGCTTACCAGATCAACGAATGGCGCGAATAATCAATAAGAGTAACAGACGAGCCACTTACCTGCAACAATAAAAACATTCATTAATAACGAAACACAGAGGTAATCAACGATTAAAACTCATAAAATTCAGATAATTGTCAACAATATCTAACGAATAAACATCAATGAATCAAAAAATAATTTCTTTTTTCACATCCTGACTCAATTTTTGTTGATGAGAAGCGAACCCAGAAAAAGGCGCTCGAGTTCTGCTAGCGAAGTTACTTTTATTTACGAGTTGCAGATATCGCGGTCATCAGCTCCGTGTAGTCCTGAGTGGGTAAGGGAGTGTGCTATTGTGCTCTGAATAATACTGTGTGGACTTATAAACTTGCGCTAGAAGAGGGAAGGAGGCGGCCAACCCAGCATTCACCTAGCATACGATGGCCGAATTGAGAATCGAACCTAGGATCGAGTTTCAACGCGTATACCTGGAGTACAGAAGGTTGCAGCAAAGTTAAACAGTAGAACAATGCATCACAGGCGACAGTCAAGTAATTACATTTACGCAAATTTTTGTAATAGCCGATATAAAATGATGTTGATCTTATAAAAATATAAATCCCCGCATTTTACTGAACCGACTTGTTGGAGTTATCCAACGACACCTCGTGAACTAACAGGTCCCTCCACAAATACTCCACAGCATTGTTTCATTTTTCACTGCTTCCCTCAATATCACGTTGCTGGGAGTAAATATATAAACAAAAAGGTCCCATTACATTAATGCAAGATTAGTGAGAACTCGTGACTCTTCCAGAAACTGTGCCAAAATCCTAAGAGGTGTGCTGTTGTATTATTGTGATGATGCTCAGGAAAAAGTGCCGGTAAAACAGCGCATTGTTTTTTAGCAACTAACACAGGTTCGCTCTTCCGGTCTAGGAGAGGACACACGAAGATTATATCGGGTGATTTTTGACATGGTCGACGGGTCTCACGCAGCCCACTAGCCGGGCGTTGACGGCTCATTTCCCAAGCCATGTGCAGCGTATTTCCGGCTGTGTCAGGCAGCCGTCTTTAAGGGCCTGGATACGTTAAGTCTGATGGAGAAATTCATTTGTGTCGGCTGTGCTGAGAATGACATATTTGAGGAGTGTCATTTCGTACCCCCACCTCAATTGACTGAGGCACGGGCCCCTCAGGAAGCGTTTAGGGTATTTTAATAATCTCCAAACGGCACAAACTCCCAAAAAGGATAATATTAATAACACTTATATAATTGAGTATTTTGTAAAACTAGAATTACATTAGAATTTGAACAAGCGAAGAAAATGTCCGTATAAATTCCCAAGTGTACAAGTTACACATAAATCCACAATTTATAAGTTCCTGAAAAGGTGAAGAAAACCGGGGATCTTTTCGACAAAAAAAAAAACGCAGTCTAAACACTGACTTGTTACACTAAAGAAGGTGACTGTAATACTGCTCAGCAGCATGGAGTAAATCCATCATCTGTTGGTATCGCGAATCGAGACGGTTTTGTTTAAAGTTTTCGAAGACAGATTAAATACGAATAACGTGTTGCCAGTTTGTTCTGAAGATGGTGGCAGCAATGCTTGAGGAACGACACCGCTGACGCGTCCCCGAACCCTATATTTCGCACATCAATGTTTGGCAGAAAATCCCTTCCATTAGAAGCAACTTACTGTATGTCTTTCTACAAATGAAATATTATAATTGTTGTCACCCACTGCAAAACACATAGAACTTATTATGGAAGAATAGACTAACCCTTTGCTCAGGTGCTATGATTTGCATGTGCTTCCCATCCATCGATCCCAGGCAGTTCGGAAAGTTCCATCTGGTATTCAATGCATGGGATATCATATTCCATTCTTCCTCAGTATTAGGAATCTGGGGAAAGAAAAAAACAAGAACTCAGTTTCGAAGATACAGAACGTTTCCCACATAGAATGCTTATTTGCTGTGTACGCGCGACTCATCATTGTTTTACACTTTATTTGTTTTCTACCCAAATTAAGTACATTACACATCACTTCTTACGTCCATCTTCTCAACATCATCTCCTTGTACTATTTTGCACTTTTGCCATCGATGTGTCAGTCTCTCCAGACCTTCCTGAAACCGTTATTTCGGAGTGCTGCGTAGCCATGCCTTGACAGCTGTTTCCAGTTCTGCAAAACGGCGATCATGCAATGGAAGCATAGGAGCAGTCCACCGCCAAACAGTGCCATCAGTTAGCAAGCAAATGGCGACAGTGTTCTGGGACACAAAGGGCATCATCCTCATCGACTGGCTGGAATTGGGGGCCACGATTAACACTTCAGCAAATGTGGCAACCCTTAAGCGCTTACGTCCTGCCATTCAAACTAAGCGGCCAGGAAAACGGGCTAAAGGTGTGCTTCTGCAACATGACAATGCCCGCCTCCACTCTAGCCAAGAGACCACCGCTGCCATTGATCAAATGGGATTCACGGTGCTGCTACACCCACCATACTCTCCCGACTTGTCACCAGGTGAGTATCACCTGTTCGGGAACATGAAGAAACCTCTGGACACAGCTGTCAAGGCAAGGGTACGCAGCACTCCGAAATAACGGTTTCAGGAAGGTCTGGAGAGACTGACACATCGATGGCAAAAGTGCATAAAGTTACAAGGTGATTATGTTGAGAAGGTGGACGTAAGAACTGATGTGTAACGTACTTCATTTGGGTAGAAAAGATAAAGTATAAAATAATATAGTACACCCCCCGCATTTTGCCTTCAAATTTAAGATTCACTTTTCGGAGAGGTTGCGCATACCCGACGTTGACGGGTTCGTATGCTACACTGCAGAGTATAATAAATTGAACCACTCGATTAAATTTACCAAAGGGTCGTTACTGGAGATTCTCGGGGCCATAAATATGAGAGCTGGGGGAAGTGCCTGTTAGATTTTGAGGAATACAGCGGAGGCTAGATCAAAATGTGGGTTCTCATTGATGTGGATCAGGATCATTCATGTCTGCGACTATATGCCTATGGTACAGTCAGTGCCTGTGAATGGTGAGGAAAGCAATGATAAACTACCTCGTTTGAGGTAATAACGCAACAGACAGATTACAGTTTTCTGCCAGTGACAGAGTTCTTGATGCCATACAGTCTACGAGCCTCAAATTCTGGGGCATGCGCGTTTGAACCCATAGTACAGTCGCGCAGAGAGCTTGGCGAGGTCCAGCGTCGTGACTATGTTGGGTCGCGGGGATAGGGAACATTCCCGGTCGGTTTTATTCGGTATTTTTTTTATTTTACTTCAGCGTTGACCTCAGTTAGGGCTGGGAATTTAATATCCGTTTCACACGATTAAAAGGAGGAAGGGGAGGTGGTGGACACACACACTGACACGGAGGAAGAAGAGGTGGAGGATGATGATGAAATGGTGTTGGCGGTGAAGAGCAGGCCTGGGGGATGTAAATATCGCTGTGGTGATATTTAAACAGTAATATCGTATCTATCTGTAGGCATACAAATAACGATCTTTGTGGGCCGTTGTTGTTTCCTCCTGACAACTGATCTGTCTGTGAACTAACCGATACTTACAATATTCCTTTTAGAAAGAATCTACAATCAAGAGCTCTCTGTATTGGTGCTTTACGAAAACGTGAACTCGTGTAGACCTCAACTTCTTATAAAATGAGCTCTAATGGCAAATTATTCTGAGGGAGCAACATCGCAAATTCAGTACCTTACCTTTCTTTGAATTATTGTCAACCTGCTAACTCAGAACAAACCAAAGATGGCGCAATGCTAGAGTAATATTCCTATGTTTTGAAGTGATTAACCCTTCTTCTTCTTCTTCTTCTTCTTGTTTCGTATAGGCCATCTAAGGACCACGACATTCAACTGTTACATTTGATATTTGCCCAGTAGTTACGCATCATCTGGCTGTGTTGTTCCCTCCTCTCCTGGGTCCAAAGGGCACCTGTTTTCTTTCTTGGCGGTTTGTCCTGGAACCTCAATTGCTGAAGCATCTTCCTGAGAGATGTCCGTTCTTTTAAGTCTCTTTCCGTCCCTCCGAGTTCTTGCAGATCTTGATTATTATTCGGTCAGATTTTTAGCGATTATTTTAGCATTCTGGAATGTGAAATATTTTACCTTCAATACTTGTGATATACATGTGCCGTAACTGCACCGCTCTCCCGGGATAACCTCTTGTCATTTTAGCAGAACTTCCAACAACCAAATCCCTCTTTTACATTTCCCAACAGGAAGAAGAGTCCCTGCGACTGACGCAACACGACCTTCGTTGGAGAGGAAGCCTCCTCAGCTGAGTAAGACAACACACAAGCACGAGAGCGAATTCCGGAACTAGATAACAGCGCGCGGTGTTCCCTCAGTCTTACCACTCCCACCAATAGACAAGAAACGGAAGTTACCGTTCTCAATGGGCGATCATCACCACCTTACCGGTTGTCAGGAATGAACCATTTCACAAAAAGGTGTGCATATAACGAAAATAACTTCGAGACGCTATGCAACAACATTCGCCGCAAGTACAATATTTGTACAGTAGTTAGCAATATATTTTTCCAAATGCTCCGTTGTTAGGAGCCGTACTCGAAAATGCACAGAGGACGACTTTTCATTTTTCTACAACATTTGGAGGGTACACAAGAAAAATGAACATTGTCGTCACAAAAAGCAAATTTTACAGGAGAGACATTGTAAAGTTTGAACAATTCAACACAAAATATTAAGAAGATAATTCTTTGTATGTAGGTGTCTAAATTATGTGCATCAATATGATGTTTCTAGGTTAACAATAGTTCATTATAGCAAGGACGGTGTTCCTCTGGAGTCTCCTACAAGAATGGGCACATTCATGATATTACAATCATTAACATTCATCCAATATAGCATTAACAATACTTGAATATACTAAAAATAGTTTTCAGAATATGTTAAAATGTTTTAGAAAAAATAATATACTGAAATTAACAGAAATTAAAATAAAATCATTATAGTCAATTAAGCACATTAAAATATCCCTATGGATGTCTTGTCAAAATACTGCAATTTGTAAAATGTTGCCCTTCGATTCCAGTAGGGGGGTAAGGGGGGTTCTAACGCACTCCAGAACCCTCCTTGCCCCACTACTAAGCCTCAGGCATGTTAAATATCTCTCGAACGCATGGTCCGATTTTGACAAATGAGGTATCGTTGGACTCGGGCTGACGTCTTCTTTGCTATGGACCACTCGTTATATTTTTCAATTTTTTTTTTGAAAATTTTTGTTTTCGAAACTAGGTGATAGTTTGAAAACTAAACATGATAGAACGTTGTGCCATGGCTCAAACGAATGGTCTTTATGCCCTTTATTTTCTATAATGAAACTTTTTTACTTTTATGTTTTTTTTTGAAAACACTCGAATTTTGAAAATCCTATATTTTGGAAACTAGGAACTCTACAAAAACGTTTATTTGACATAAATGAAAGGTCCCTATGCCCTCTACCCCCAAAATAAATTTCAAGTCGCTAGAGCAAAAATTTGTGTTTTGTAAGTAGTGGGATGGGGATAGAGCTGCTCCACTTTTTATTGAGCCACCCTCGTATTTTCCCCGAACCTGATATCTCGCTAACCAATGGTCGGATTTGAACATACAGGGTGTCCTAGCACTCGTAGTGATGCCCCCTACTTTCCTATAGGCTCTTAATTTAATGAAAAGACCAAAACTAAAAGGTCATGTGCTTTTAATATCTCGCGAACCAATCATGCTAGAGGCATGTTCGACAGGTCCAAGGACTCGGGGTGACGTCCTCTTTGCTATGGACCGCTCGTTATAATTTTAAAAAAATTGGAAACTCGATTTTGGGGTAAACACGTGTTTTTGTGATTTTGCCGATATCTCACGAAGCAATAACGCTAGAGGCATGTACGATGGGTCCAAGGATTCGGCCAGACGTCCTCTTTGCTATAGACCACTCGTTGTAATTTTTTAAAATTTTGGAAACGCGATTTTGGGGTAAACACGTGTTTTTGTGATTTTTGCCGATATCTCACGAACCAATAACGCTAGAGACGTGTACGAGGTGTCCTAGGACTCGGGCTAACGCCCCCTTTCAAATGTGGTAGATATTTTTTCCAAAAAGATAATTCACAAAGGGCCTAACGCCATACATGTTGAGAAAAAAATTCTTTACCGTTACCTGTTTATAATGTTTATGAAGCGTGATGGTTGAGAGAGACGATACGGCTGGGTGTGTGTGTTTCAACGAACCTGTCGCTGACCACGGTGGCTGTGTTCAATAGATCAATTGATATTTCGACGAGTCGGTGTATGACAGAGCGAGCGTGCGTTTTCTGATATTCTACCTTTAACGTGTAAACGGTGATGAGAACTTGGTTCTATGTTGATCGAAGCGAGTACAGAAAACACACTTGCAAACGAGCAGGAGGTGAATGTCATTTGAGCTTATTGGAAGGCTCCGATCTGACTTGACAACAGGTGCAATGGAAAAAATGACCAAGACGCTTGAAGGTGAAATAATCTGACCATTGTGCTGGCAGGGAAGTGCGAAAGGCGTGCACACATGTGTGAAACCACAGGCACGCTAAACCAGTGACATCCTGTCTTGCTTCGTACGTGACAAAATGCAAGTTGACGTGAAATTTGATCTACCGCAGGTGTTCGCTTGGGACGTTATCTATCTACATGCGCGATAACTGTTAACAAGTTACATCCTGTTTTGCTGCGTACGTGACAAAATGCAAGTTGACGTGAAATTTGATCTACCGCAGGTGTTCACCTTGGACGTTAGCTGTCCACGTGCCTGATAAGAGAATGTTCAAAGCGTGGGAAAAAAATGATTATACATGCAATGTGATATATAAAGACACGTCGCTGACATTTCCACTCGCACTTATGTGACTACTTTTGAACACGCTACAGCGTTGTGTGAAACACTTGGCCTTGTTTAACAGTTTTGGTGTTGGTGGAAAATACTTATTCTTGTTGTGAGGTAGGTATATATTTATTCATTTATACATTTATTGATTTATATATAAATACATGCAATTATTTATTGATTAGGTAATTAATGATTTTATTTATTTATTTGTTTGCAGATAACCGGTATAGCCTACTTGTCGTGTGTGTGTGTGTGAACGATATTAAAGAAAGAGAGAAAGACAGACAGCTAGAGAAGGAAACCATTTCCACACTAGTCCGTGAGACGGGAATATAGCAAAGCATTATACGTCAAGGTGAGATTTGTTTATATATATATATAACCTGTTTGATTTTGTTTTGTTTATGAAAGGCATAAATTATGGAATGGATATACTTATGGTGGTTTATTTTATTTCTTTTTAGAGTGTTGGAAAACGCTTGACCTCTGTGAATAACCAGGAACGTGTGTGTTTGAGATCATTGTCAGACAGTCTACATTTCTAAACTCAGGTGAGTGTGTTCTTTCAAAATAATGTATTTTGCCACTGCTACCGATACGTTAATTTGGGAACCCCTAAATAGTTGTTTTAAATCGCGTGTGTGCTCTGGTCGTGTGGTCAATGTTAGAAAAAGTTTGATTCCCAAAGAATTTTTACAATCTTGTTTTGAAATTTTTAAAATTGAAATTTGTACAGCGCAAAGGTTGCATACGGCTTTAAAGGTGAATACAGAACTGGTGTGCGATTTCGTATATAAAAAGAAGGACGTAGAGCATAAAGAGACATTTTATATTTGCAGTAAAATGCAAGAGCTATTCATAGCCCATAATTTGGAACAGTGGTATGAAACCCACGTGGTGAATGCCTTGCTATCAAAATTTGATAAACTGCAACAAGGACCGAGTGGTCTAGCCTTAGACAAAATTCATCATTTGCAAATCAACATTTGTCAATTCAACCCGTTGAATGCTGGGTCTAGCTATATTAAAACACCACCAGCAATAGCTTCGAAAAAGGCTGTGGTCAATATAAAGAATCGTGACAATGATTGCTTTCTGTGGTCTGTGGCTGCGTTTTTGCAACCAGCACACCGTGACAGTTGTCGACCAGGAAAGTACAAGGCCAAGTTTGTTGAATTGAAACATACGTTAAATCTAACTCGAGTATCGTTCCCTATGGACTTAACCGAGATCCATAGGTTTGAACAAGATAACCAAGACTTTTCGTTCATGGTGTATGGCCTTGATGGTAATGTGATTGTGGGTCCTCTTTATGCCACAAAAGAACCGAAACGACACCACATTCATCTTTTATATCTGTCTTATGGAGAGGTGAATCACTATTGTATGATTAAAAGCTTGAGTAGATTGCTAAGCAGACAAGTGTCTATGAAAAAGTGTGCAAAACATATTTGTGACCGTTGTCTGCAATATTTTACCACTCTTACGCTTTTGGAACGTCATAGGGTAGATTGCGTTTCTCAGAAAGCGGTGAGACTGATATTGCCACAAGGGGATAAGGCTGTGTTAAAGTATAAGGACATTCATAAGCGTGACACTGTTCCCTATGTGGTATATGCAGATTTTGAAGCTCTCACTACACCCATGGCGGGATGTGAACCAGATCCCTCCATGAGCTCAACCACAGCCATTCAAAAACATGAACCCTTTGCCATAGGATTTAATGTGGTGTGTGCCTATGACCCCACGCAATCCGTTTACAAATACCGTGAGGGGCCAGATTGTGCCAAATGGTTCTTGGATGAACTTGTCAAGTTGGCCGACCATGTACAGGAATTACTGGACCACCCAGTACCCATGAGCCTATCTCCAGAACAACAGCAGCAGTATGAGCATGCCACGACATGTCATATTTGCGAAAAGCCACTGATCAGTGCTGAAGACACCGTTCGTGATCACTCGCACTTTACGGGGGAGTTTCGTGGAGCTGCACATAGTAAATGTAACTTGAACTTTCCAGCTCCTCGTTTCATCAGTGTCTTTTTCCACAATCTGGCGAATTATGACATTCAGTTTTTGATTCGTGAATTGGGCCATGTCAACAAGGGCTCGTTTACCATTATTCCTCAAAACCATGAGCGTTTTACAGCCCTGACATGGAGGTTGAGCGACATTAGCATTCGATTTTTGGATTCCTTTAAGTTTATGGCGCCCTCGCTAGACAGCCTTGTGAATGGCTTGAATGAGGAGGAATTAAAAAATACTAGAATGCATTTTAATGATCCTGAGCAATTTCAATTGTGCATTCGGAAAGGTATATTTCCGTATGATTTCTGCAACAGCTGGGACGTGTTAAAGCAAAGAAAACTCCCACCACAAGAGAAATTTTACTCGAAACTAACACGCAGTACCGTTTCCAATGAAGACTATGCACATGCATGTCAAGTTTGGCGAGTGTTTGGCATGAAGACGCTAAGTGAATATGCTTTGCATTACCTAAAACTGGATGTATTGCTGCTCACTGATGTGTTTGAAAAATTCCGTAACTTGTGTCAACACATTTACGGTCTTGATCCGGCTCACTATTACACGAGTCCTGGACTCTCGTTTGATGCCGCTTTGAAATACACTCAAGTGGAATTGGATTTACTCACTGACGTAGACATGGTTCTATTTTTTGAAAAGGGCATTCGTGGCGGCTTTGTGTCGCTTAACCAACGCCATGCCGAAGCGAACAATGTCTACATGCCTGATTATTCACCAGACAAACCAGATTCGTACTTAATGTACTATGACGTGAATAATTTGTACGGTTACGCCATGAGTCAGCCTTTGCCCTATGGGAAGTTTGCTTGGCTGACAGAGAAACAAGTGTCAGAATTTGATGTGAACAAGGCTAGGCAAGAAACAGGCCGTGGATATGTGCTAGAAGTGGATATTGAATATCCCTCATCCTTGTATGATGAACATGCCGATTTCCCATTCTGCCTTGAGCAAATGGTTCCCCCTGACAGTAAAGTGAAAATTGAAAAACTCATGGGCACACTTTACAACAAAAATCGGTATGTGCTACATATCCAAATGTTGGTGCAATGCCTCGCCCAAGGCTTGGTGTTAAAGAAAATCCGCAGGGGTATTTCTTTTGATCAAAAAGCATGGCTTGAGCCATACATGCAACTCAACACAGAGCACCGACAAATGGCAACACAGCAGTTTGAAATTAATTTTTTAAAATTAATGAACAACTGCATCTATGGCAAGTCCATGGAGAATGTCCGCAAATACCGTGACATTAAATTGGTGAATGTCTGGGAGGGGCGGTGGGGTGCCCGGCGGTACATTGCCAAGCCAAATTTCAAATCGATCAAAATTATCGATGAGGATTTGGCTACTATTGAAATGAATAAGACCAGTGTGACCATGGATAAACCCATTTACTTGGGTCAAGTCATTTTAGACTTTTCTAAATCGGTCATGTATCGATTCCACTATGAGTTTGCCAAACGCCATTTTGAGAACGTCTCTCTTTTGTATATGGACACGGACTCATTCATTTACCACATTCGCCACTGCAACCCCTATGACATCATGAGGCAACATAGTGACTGGTTCGACACCTCTTGCTATAGTGCTGACAACGTGTTTCAGCTGCCCATAAAGAACAAGAAGAAAATGGGCGTTTTAAAAGATGAATGCGGTGATTCCATTATGACGGAATTCGTAGGTTTGGCTTCGAAAATGTATGCTTACCGCACACTCGATTGTAAGGAAGCCAAAAGAGCAAAAGGTGTAGGTAGAGCAGTGGTAAAATCGCTACGTGTAGACGATTACCTAGCGGTTTTACACACTGGCAAAGCTATGTCTCATACACAGTGCAGGATACAATCCAGCAACCATCATTTGTATCTTGTGGAACAGAGAAAACGCACCCTCGCCTCCATGGATAACAAACGTGTGTGGGCTGATGACCTGCTCACCAGCCTGCCCTGGGGTTATGATCGCAAGGAGGAGGAGGTGTGATTTCGCTGTTTAATCGTTTATGGGACATGGCTTTTTGTAACTTGTAGATTTAGAATTTTGTAAATATTGGTTTCTGTCATTGTAAATAGTAGATTTTGTAAATAGTGACAACCCACTTGGACCTTTTGCTCTTTAAAAAAAGTTATATGCAACCTTATTTTTTTTAAATTTTTTTGATTGGTGAATAGTCTGATTCTCTTAACGCTGTACAAAGTTGAGTTTTTTTGTAAATATGAAATAAGTAAGATTTTTTAGTAACTTTAATAACTAGTATTTAATTATTTTTCGTAATGTAAATGATAAACTAAAAAGTTCTTTTGGGATGAGTGAGCATGTCGAGAATGTGCTTTTGGGAATAAATAAAGTGGTTGTGTTTGTTCCCAAAGACAGGTGTGAATGTATGAGTGGAGAGAGAAAACTGGTGTGTATGATTGACCAGAGCAAACACGATGAGGTAGGGTGGGTGGGTGGGGAGGGGGTAAATGGTCACTTATATACTCATTTTGTTTTAAATAGTTTCGTTTTTTCATTGAAATGTGGCAGACAATAGACATTATTTTTGTAAAAACAGTCTTACCTGCAGTAGTCGTAGACCTCGAAGTTTCTCCAAACACGCATCAGCACATTGCAGTATTATCAAGGTCAAGCACTCGCATCAACATCATTGTCAAATCTCAACTTTCGACATACACTAAATGGAAAAATGTGAAAACAGCAAAATGGAAAATCCATGTTTCCATATCACCAAAAACGCAAAACTTAAAACGGACATTTTAAAAAAACTGGAAATGGCCATATGTGAAATATGAAAATTCAAAAACTTCAAACGGTCATTGTTTAAAAAGTGTCATCAGCAAAATGGAAAAATCCATATCATCAAAACGAACGTTTTCAAAAACTGTAAATTGCAAATTAGCAAAATGGCAATGTGTGAAATGTGAAAATGAGAAATCAGCCATCAACATCATGGTTTTTTATAAATAATAAAAACACAAAACATCGTGCTCTGTCAAACCTTTGTTTTTATTTCATAGTCATAGTGAATTGACAAAAGAAAAATAGAATACAAACACATCCCAATTCCTCACTCCTCAATGTTTATGTCCATGCATCATCAACTTTCCTTTCATAGCACTCATGACAATCAGGGCTGCCATCCTTTCACCCACTGAGGCATCACTGGATGTGAAACGTTGTTTAGCTTTCTTTAATAACAATTTATCTGCCACATGTCTTAAACCAGGATGACTATGGCGATAAGAAAGGTCATGTTCCTTGCATGCTTGATCCAAAAGATTAATGGGTACATCACCACGTTGTAAACGTTTTTCGAGACGAGTTCCAGGGCCGCAAAAACGATAACCTGGAAGATGGATTTCAAAAGGTAGGTATTGAATCACTTTGTCAATGACGCCATTGCCAGTACAGGTCTGGCATATCCTTTTCCATCGATGGTAAAAAGGTTTGGTCTTCCACCTCCTCTGTGGACGATGTTTGTGTTTGTTGTTGTTGTTGCTTTTTCTCGCCATGACACCCGTGGAATGATTCAACAAAGTCTTTACACTGACTTTTATGACCGTGATACAGTTTCACTAGCTGGCAAGTCGCACACTGACGCATAGACGGTATTTTTGCCATGGCCACTTGCTTATGGTGATCGTAATCCGTACAGGGTTGCAATTCACTCAACACAGGGTCTTGAGTCCATGATTTTGGTACATGTTGCCAGATTTCTTTGACCGCGTTGGCGGCCACATAATAAATGAACGACTTGGGCAGCGCCAAGAGTTCCTCTTTGGTAAAACTGTCTAGTTTCTTTTTGCACACAAAGAACTTGCCAATGGCTTTGTCCGTAGCATTGTCTTTCTCCATGGTATCACGTGCTGTAGATGTTTACACGTCGCTTGTAGAAATCTCACTGGCGTCATTCACAGGTAAATCATGAGTTATAATTTTGTTCAACAACTCCCAGCAGGAGTGGATGGTTAACCAATGAAAGAGATGCCACGCATGTGATAGGGCTGTATGGGTAATGTTGCCACAGGAACAAGTATCCATGAGCGTTTGCAGGGAGGGGCAGCCCAACTCCATGAGGTCGATACATTGGCAGTAAGACGCCAAAAATGGTTGCAACCATTGACGCTTTCATTACCTTTCACAAATACCACATTGGCCGAGGACAAGTGTGCTTTTATGACCACGTCCAAATATTTATAGGAAATGGTTCCCTGATTCCAGTCTAGTTGCCTATGATTTTCAATCCACTGGGTTTGTTTACGGTCTTTTTCACACAACAAATCAAAAGCATGGGGTGGTTTAAATAGCAAATGCGTAGCTTGCGATATCCAAAACGTGGTACAATCGATCATGGCTACTTGTTTAAATATAAATTTGTTGTCACCAATTTTAAACCCTTGGCAATCCACAATGAGTGTGCGCAACATGTTGACGCTTGCCTGGACCAAGTTCAACTGACGACTGACTGACGATCAAGTGTGATCATGACATAGACTTACCTGCCATGCTAGTTTCAAAATTGAGGTTAGGGTAGGACAGTGGGGGCATGCAAAAATAAGAATTTAAGATTTACATCATTTTATTATCATAACACGTCTTACAGGCTTTCCTCATTTTAGGATAAGGACGATAGCAACTGATACAACAATATAGTCTCTTGTGTTTGTAACGTCCATAACACCGATGATGTCCCAATGTCTCTAAACTAGGCGTTTTTGATGGTGAGCTGCTCACCGAAGCACCATGGATACCATACGGCCCACATGTATCGTAACTTGTTTTTTTTTCATCACCCAGAGACACAAGTGAGGGATAGCTTGAATGACAGGGTATATTTCCCACTTTCATTCTGCACAGGTAGGGGCAGGTGGGTGATCAGCGCTGATGTTCCTGCATGGGTTCATCGCCCTCCTGCCATTGGTCTATGATGATGGGACAAAAGGCACATTTCACTTCATCTCTTGTTTTTAAATAGTAGAATCCAGCGGCCGCCAAGGCTTGAGGGTTTATGAAAGGCACTGGCCATGTGGCAAAAGTCTTGAAACGTTGTTCCTCAGAGTTTAAATTCATGGATGTAACGTCTCTTGAGGCTTTAAAGCAAGACATGACTGAGCGGCTTGACGTGGGATGACCTGTTATTTATACACTCGTCACTTGGTTGGATAGTGGATAATAGTTGACTTGTTTGTGATGAATAATCAAACAGTAGGCCGTGGTATTGGCTGGTACATTGTCATGCGTTTCAAAATCTAGTCGAATGTCGATATTGGATGGCTTGACAGACTCTTCCAGGTAAGAACAGTCAAAAACAATCAGTGGTGCTCTTGCCTTAAACGCTTGGGGTAGTAGCATGGGGCCGTTCTCTTTTTGATAATACGACCATCGAAATTTAGAAAACAAGTCGTACAGAGGGCCAAACTTATTTTTTGAAAAATCCAAATCCAGTCCTTCATAGGGAAACACGGCTACGTTGAGGAAAAGACGTGCATTTCTCAATTGTAAGTGATCAAATTGCGTGGCATCTTTGGTTTGTTGATACTTGCGATTCGTTTGAAAACCCACTATCAGGTAGAGAGGTCTCTCTGTATAGCGAGCTGTTTTTACAGACCAACTGTGTGTGTTGGTGGTGGGCAATAGCGGATACTCATGGAGTGCCCAGCTTCTAAATTCCATGGGTAGAGGCATATCTCTCTTTACCATTTTGAGTATGTCCAGTTTTTTGCTATCTTCAAGGGTCACATGGGGGACTTTCCATAGCAAGCGTTGTAGTTGAATTTTTGAATCGATGGGGGCATTGTCGGCTCCCTTGAGTGCATTATTATCACTCCTGTCTCTCACCAGATAAAGCACTTGCCTTGCGTTGACCACAATGCGCTGGTGATCTTCAGCAAAGCCTAAAATCAGTTTAAGAGGTAAATATCCAGTGAAGGTGCCATCGGTGTGCACCATCCAGTCATTGGTCGAGTCAGGGCACCAACCCGCCATGCAAAGTGTTTTAGCTTCTTCCTCACTATAAGAGGGGTATAGTTTCATGACACTGGAAATGCCCACATTTCGAGTGCTATCCACCACGATATCGTTAATGACATACCGCACTTCAGAAAACAGAAAGGCCAAACCATGGTTGGCCAACTTGGATGTGGTGGGTGTAGAGCCATCGGCTTTGGTGAGCCGACCTTCGATCTGAATAACACTTTCATGCGGTAGAGTGTAAATATCTTGGTTGTTGATAGCAAATTGAATTTCATCATTGTTATTGAGTCCAGGTGTTTGAGCTTGATAGGAATGGAGATCAATTCTTACCACTCCTGGTTGCTCCTCGATGTGGTTCGCTATCTCTAGGATAGAATTCATTATGAGGGTTGACGTGGTAACCCAAATGCTGTAAAATCTGCTCGCCTTGAGATGTTAACGTGTATTCACGTGGCAAACAACTAACACCATTCCTAGACGGTGTTGTTGCTTTATACACAAACTTCATAGTGGCTTTAGCACCAACTTGTAAGTCACTGGTGTGGTAGAATCTAGATCAATGAGTTGTTGATCTCTATTGATCAGTCTTAATGTTATATTACTAATACTATCGACAGCCACAGCATGAAAAAGCACCACTGGAGGGTTTTCACGAATAATATACCCATTGGGCGATGTCACAATAAAGTCATATAGCGAATGCGATGGTTCTTGATTGGTGTACACTTGGCTAATAATATTACACGTCACCGACACATGATGGTCCTCAATGAATTTCACTTCATTGTCTGATTCATGTTTTTTGTTGGGCTCCAACACACGTGGTTTAAATCCTAGTAATGGACCAATGGAATCGGGGTGTGTTTTAAAGTCAATGTTGTAGGTAGAGAAAATACTGCAGCGATGAGTGTTGGTATTTCCTACAAGTTCAAACTTGTGCGTTCCGTCGATAAATGACTTTAAACCATATTCATTGATCAACACCACATAAATGTGTTCATAAATATCATCGATCGTGTATCCACCAGAATTCAAGGTGAGCACAGAATCATCATAGTAAAACTTTTTGTTCACATTTTCACGTATGTTGTATATTCGATTGTACGTTTCAAGAGAAACAAGTCCTAAACCATAGGGTTTTTCACTCAATTCGATAGGCGGGTAGAAGTCTAGGCTAACTTCAGGTCCACGTCCATGCAGTGTAAACGTTTTACTTTCTGCCGACATACTGGTGGCGTTTTAGCTTATGCTGCGTCTTATATAAAAAAATTAAACACAAACGTCCACACTGTTGGCTGTTAAACGTTTGCTCACGTTTCACATTATAATATATCTTGATCCTGTTTCCAAAATAGGTCACTAGTTCCATGGGCGGGGGCAAATTCCCAAAACTGTCAAAGTACCATACCGTGGATCCCTCTTTGACATAAGCTACATAATGCGTCCCTGGTCCTCGGTGATCATCCAAATTGACAACAGCACATTCCTGTTTCCAGGGTCGTGGGGGTAATTGGTTTCGCATAAACACACCTCGAAAATGAGAAAGCTTTAGTTGTTTAGCATAGCTTTCCACTTGTCGATGCGTCAGGGCATGTCTCGCTATGGCTGAGGTTATTTTTTTTTTTTTTAATATTTCGAAATGGTGAAATCCCAAATCCTTGTTGATAAAAGGCTGGCTTTAAATTGGCATTTCTAGCCCCCATGGCAATCGCTTCCATCGTTTCATTGTGTCGCTGACTTTCTTTGAGTTGTTGCTTGCCCTGCTGCGCGGCTTTAATGGTTTTCGCCACTGCACTGGCACCGCCCAAAAGTGAGCCCAGAGCAGCCAAACCAGCAAATAATGCAGGTAAAAATCCCGCTCGTTTGGGGACGGGAATCACTCGCCCTTGGTTTGAAACCTGTTGCCGACGTTTTGGAATAACCTGTCTCTGTGCTGCTCGAAGGGCTTTCCTTATGGTCAATACATTATTTTTTCTTTTTTTCTTTCGCAAGGGCTTGGCCACGAATGTTGAAAACCCTGGCTTTGCCAAGGACAAAGTCCTTTTTTTAGTCTTTCTCACTGCATACCTTTGTTTCACCATGATGATAATGACCAACAACCTTTCACATGAAAGTTTAAATCACAACTAACGTCAGATGGTTATTTCATGGCTGTATATTCCAATTCCACATAAAGTGGGAAATCGTTTATGGTTTTTCCCGCTTGCTTTTCATCCCATGTCAACATGAGATAAAAGGATAATTCGTCACCTGCATTGACCATTTCATGGTCATGGACCAACATCCTATGACCATTTATCTTTATTTGTAAATGGTTCTCATCAGGTATGGCATATTTGATGTGAATGGTTCCATCATAGTGTAATCGATAGTGGCTTAAACCCGAAGCAAGCACATAGGTCAAGTGCTGATCATGGACTAGCGGTAAATGGTTTCTGTCATTCACAGGTTTTTCATTTGTCAGATACACTAAAAACACAGATGGGATAAATTTATAAAGCCTTTTCATTTCATGGGTCACGTAACGCTTGGTACAAACATCGTCTTCGTCTTGTGGGTCTTCCACGTGAATAATCCGATGGTGATTAGCGCTATAGCCATTCACCATAAGCTGGGGCACTTTGTCATAAAACTCATACACTTTGTTATCCACATACTTTTTCGTAGTAACGTCTGTAGACACTTGAGGATGTTTTACATGGGTTAACCGCTTTCCCTTAAAGTCATAATCTCCCTGTTTTGTGCGTGGCACTACTGACCTATCCACATAGTGTTTATTAGCAGGATCTGTTTCCTGTTTAGGATCATGTATGGGGACAGGCCTATCTTTGGCCATCAACGAACGTCCAAAGACATCCATCGTCAACCTGTAGTAGCAGTCTACTGTTTCTATGACAAGGTTCGGTGTCCTGTATATAGACAGCCGGCTAGCCTGTCTAAGCCTTAGTTGACATGAAGATTATTAAGCAGCAAGAGTCATTCCCCGTGGGGGACATGGTTTCCCATCTCTGTCCCACATCACGTGAACAACGCCATGGTTCACTGTTTCCATCTTCCATTCGCTGCATCATTGTGGGGCCTTCCGGCTGTGGAAAGACTAATCTTTTGCTAACGCTCATTACAGCGCCCAATGGTCTGCGTTTTCAAAATATTTATATTTTTGCAAAATCTCTCTACCAACCCCTCTACGTGTTTCTGGATCAAGTCATGTCTGGATTACAAAAAGAGAATATGGGTTATTTTACATTTTCCATGCTAGAAAATGTGATTTCACCGGATGAGGTAAAGCCTGATTCACTCATGATTTTCGATGATGTATCCACTGAACGTCAAGGCATAATTTAAAGCTATTTCAGCATGGGTCGACACAAACATATCGATTGCTTCTATCTTGGGCAAACGTATTCTAAAATGTCCAAACAGTTGATTCGTGACAATGCCAATGTCATTGTTTTATTTCGTCAGGACGTGAGGAACAGTCGTCACATTTATAATGAACATGTGAATCCGGATATGACCTTTCAAATGTTTACAGAATTGTGTGCCAAGTGCTGGAACACTCAACGTCATGCCTGTTTAGTGATTGACAAACAAAGTGAACTCAACCAAGGACGGTATCGCTTAGGGTTTGATCATTTTATTGCTATTTAAGGCCTTGTCTCATTCCCCGGCAAGTCATTTGCCAAGACACCATGGCGTTAGCAGAGAGTCAATTAAAAAA